>CM056721.1:108944042-109080710 GCA_029844215.1 Przewalskia tangutica
CCGGCCCTCCATCGAGAGACGCAGAGTATAGAAACACAATTTTTTGCACAACAAAGGCTATCACAACAAGCATAGGTGTTACACAACAACAAGCATAGGCAAGTTACACAACAACAAAGATAGCAAGTTACACAACAACAAGCATAAAGTTATATACAACTCAAGGTACTTTCATTTTATGTCAAAGTCCGGTTTTAACTCCTAAAGTACTACGACGTTAACTTCCTTTTAAAGAGATCCATTCCTTTATAAAAGTCACCCGATACCGTAGTATAAAATTGTGAGTGACTCACATTTTTAAGTAAATCGTAACACTTCCTTTTTTCTAAAATCAAGTAACAACATTCTTTTCCTAAAGTTCCAGCTTGCCTAATTTCAATTACTCAAGTCTCTTTATTTTAGAAAAGTTTCATAGTTCAATGTCTTAATCTCTTTTAAAACAATCGAGTAACATATGCCATACAAATGAAAGCGCTTATTCTTGTTTATAACCATCTTATTAAAGCAAATGCATGATCTAGAAAATGTAATATCATTTTGTCTCATCTTAGCTTCTATGCAGATGAGGTTTCATCTGGTTTTAATAATACTTCATTAGTCATTACATTTCCTTTATTAACGCCGCAGCCGTTTGTCGATACTCATTCTGATTTCCAAATCAAGAAACATTATTCCTTTTTAAAAACCAAATACTCATTACTCACGAATGAGGTTTCACACAAAGTTCATATTAATTCATTTAAGTCAAGTCTCTTATCTTTTAAGATCAAGTCTCTTAACTTTTAAAATCAATAAACCATTCATTTATTCTCCTTAAGACGTTATACCTAACTTCCCATAAAGCTAGTATAACTCTTATGTTTTCAAAACTAAGTATTACTCTTCTTTCAAAAAGGATTCTTAATACTTTTGAAATACTTCAAGATTCTTATTATTCAAAGCTTAAGTCAAAAGACATTGCCAGAAACTACATTCGCTTAACACACGCACGCCTACCGCACTATATATATTCTTTTAAAATATCATGTCAAGAGTATAGAAGAATCACATACCTCGCGACGATTATCGACTATTAGCAAAACGCCCACGCCTATAATCCGCTAGCCTTGTCCACCTTCCAAGTAGTACATGCTACTCGCAGAACATTCAACCAATAAAGGTTATAAGTTCATCAGAATACAAACCCTATGTAAGCATAGCTTCAAACTTCTTCCAGAATATACTTCTATTACACTTCAATTCTCTTCTATGTATCTTATATACATTTCTATACTACTACGATGTAATTCCCAATAACAATAGAAGGATAGTAGTATTTACTCGATGAGCCCAAAATTATCCAAGTTTAATGTCGCCCGAAAGAATGTTAAGCTCCTACTCGCGCCCAACCCGCCTCCAAACAACCCTTACAAGTTCTACGCACTTCTACTTAACACTTCAACCGACTATGAAGGTTTTCCTTAGGTTTCATGAGCGATCGAAGGAAATATAGTAGTATTTCCTGCCTCACGATAGAGGTAACTTGGAAACTACTACAAGGTATTCTAAAGTATTTTGGCATTATAACAATACTTGGAGAGTATTTCTATACCACAAAGTGGGGTATTATACTAAACCACTAGGCAAGTGGGTAGATTCTCGCCAAGGCTTCCTGGCAGGGACCTCGACGAACACAACACTTAAGGCGGAGAGGGTTTTAGACTTGAGAATGATTTTGACGGAAGTTCATCAACTAAGGGGGTATTTATAGGTCAAGCAAAGGCCAACCAATGGCCAAGATGAAGCTGCTAGGCAAGTGTGGCTAGGATTTAACCACGTGTCCTTATCCATCTACCACAAAAATATCCTACCTAACCATTGACCAAGAAAGAGCACAAAAACGTACAAAACGCCTCCCATCGTTGCCCATCGAGGTGACAAGGCCACCCTTCCGTTGGTCCAAAATATTTCGCCTTTCTAAAAATCCGCAAAAATAGTAAACGACATAGCCGAATTTTCCCTTCGCAAAGTTTGTAAAACGCTTCATTTAAAAATGACTCTTTTCGCACTTCAGGTACAAATTTCAACCTTGCCAACCTTAAGGCTTAAATTTTTATACGCACACCTCACGCATATACTGAAATACGGTATAACAAATGACCGAGGCGCAGGTATCGTGGTCTCATCACCATCGCCGCACTCTAAACTCGCGGCCGACTGCCGCGAACTCGCCGCCTGCATGATCGGGCCCAGCCCTCGTGACTTCTGTCCTACTAGCGCCTCCTACGCCTTGCCCTTCTCGGGCTCTGCTGCCTTACGCGGAGGCATAATCATAAAGAAAGGAAATACGCGAGAGTGGTCCAACTTATAACACAACTCTAAGGCACGATCTCAGAGTGAGAAGAATGGAAACTAATCCTAATATCCTATAGCTCGACATCGCGTGGCGCACAACACGCCGATAATCAAGACTCTACTAGATACGGCCAGAGACACTTTCCGAGATTAATCGCCTGATACCACTTTTGTCACGACTCATCCCGAGGCCTATGACGTGCCTTACCCGGCACCCAAGTAGTCATACATCGTAGTAATCACAATATAAAAACAAGACATGAAACAAATGTAAATCGAGACACGCTTTATCTCGAGAAAGTCGCTTTCTAAGATATATATATATAAACTAAAATCGCGCTACATCCTAACTGCATAATAGACTACATACCTCTAAGAAAGTGAATAACTATATGACAGGCCCGCTGCACTCGAATGTACATATATCTACAACAACAACAGTGAGAACCATACCAAAAGTCGAACCTCCTATAAGACGGAGCTCTCGACACCAAAGCAAAAGATCCTAAGGATGGATCTAGCACTCGCTTCTTACTCGTGGATAAACGCATTTCTATGAGGTCAAGACAACAGTACCAAGTATGTGAAATCAGAAAGTACTTAAATGAAATCATATCATTTTAAAACCAATTTTACAAATATGTTCAAACAATCAATGTAACCGCACATAAAGGCTACATCACAAACAAGAGCAATAATAGGTAAATCGTAATGTGTCTTTTCTAGGCCGCGAATGATCGCAAGGCCAATCGCCCATAAGATCATCATGTATGCCTAACTCGACTCCCGCACCGCATAGCCACCTAGGCCCGCACGAGGTATTCCCCGCATCGAGGGTAGCTACCTCTAAGATCGCCCCGACTCTCGAGTCCGCATGGCCACATAGACCGCATGCAGGTAATCCCCGCACACTAACTCCGAACTCTCGTAGTTCGCATAGTCCCCGACCCGCATTTAGGTATTCTCGAATCATAGTCACACATACCGCATTGAGGTGTACTCTCGCATCGGCGGGCTAACCCCTGTGATATCATGTCAAGAGGCGAGTGATATAATACTAACATAACCGCTATCGTTAAACAACATAAGCACCATAAGAGTAACCTCTTTACACAAACATTACAAGATACTAACACACATAGCATCATAGTATGTCTACTCAACAAACCATCTTACTATACTTTCCATAAATCAATACAAGTCTTTCATAACACATAAGTAAACCGCCTTTTATCTTTCTTAAGTCATATACCTAACTTCCCATAAAGCTAGTATAACTATTAAGCTTTTTGTTTAAAAACCAAGTATTACTCTTCTTTCAAAATGATTCATAATTCTTTTGAAATACTTCAAGATTCTTTATTATTTAGACTCAAGTCAAAAGACGCCAAGTAAAACCATGTTCGCTTAACGCACGACGCCTACCGTATCATATATATATTTTAAAATATCATGCTCAAGGATAGGAAGAATCACATACCTTCTCACAATCCACCGCCAAGTCGAATATGTCGCGCAGAGTATCAACCTATATTAGTCAAATACGCCTATCAACGCCTAGACTACTCAGAGGATATTCTAAGCTGTATGTTCTTAATTTACGGAAAATCGGGCAGACTTCCCTACCCTAAACTATACAAGTTCATCAGAAATACACCAACGTAAGTACGCCCAATCTTCTTTAATATTCTTCCGACGTGATTACGCTCAATTCTCTTCTTTAATACCATCCTTCTATAAGTCTTATACTTAGTTCTATACTTCACAAAGATGTAATTCTAATTACAATAAGGATAAGATATTTACTTCGTAAGCCCAAAATTATCCAAGTTATAAGTCATCCCGAGCAAGGTTTAGCTCCTAATCAGACGCTCCAATCCGCCTCCAAGAAACCCTTAGAAGTTTCTACACAACTTACTTACTACTTCAACCAACTATGAAGATTTTCCTGTGGTTTCGCTTAGTGACTAATGGATATAAGATAGTATTTCGGCTTTTGCATGTGGTGACTTTGGAATACTACAAGATATACTACTAGGGTATTTTGGGGATATTAACAATACTGAGAGTATTTTCTACCAAGAGTGGGGAGGCTTTGCCGAGACTACTGTGAGGGGGTAAAGGGGGTGTTTCTGCTTAGCTCTTCAAGATGGGGAGAAGGCTTGACGCGAGCTTCTCTGTGGGGAGTTTGAGACTGGAAGATGATTTAGGATGAAGAAGTCTTCAACCCAACGGGGTATTTATAGGCTTTCAAGGCCAAGATTAAGGCAAGTGGAGGCAAGTTGAGGGCGCGGATTTGCACAAGTCGCCTCTATCCCTACTCCACAAATCACTCACCAAACATCGACCCATGGTTTAGCCACAAAATCGCCATGCTTTCCCACAAGTTGTCGCCCACTCGAGGTGACAAGTGTCGCCTCTCGCTGGTCCAAAATATTTCGCCTCTAAAATCCGCAAAAATATAAATGTCGCGAACCGTAATTTTCCTTCGCAAGTTTTGGAAAACGCTTGGTAAAAACGATTCTTTTCGTGGTCAGGCACAAATTTTGTCCCTTATGCCTAACTACTAAACTTTAGACGCACGCCTCACGCACATACTGAAATACTGTATAACACCTAACTTGAAAAATAAAGTCTCTTAACTTTTAAGAATTTGAGATCCATAGCCTTAAAACTTCATACGTAAATTCTTATAAGTTAAGTAACATATACTTTGCGCGCTGTGAATAAGTTATACTTATTTATAACGATCTTATTCAAGTAGCCATGATCTAGAAAATGTAATACAATTTTGTATTATCTTAGCTTCTATGCAGATGGAGAATTCTACTCATTTTAACATAATTGATCGTCACTACATTTTCCTTTATTAACGCCGCAATGGCTTGCCTGATACTTATTCTCATTCGTACATAAATTAGCCAAGTCAACTTGGCTCCAAAGTACCTCCTAACGACTCTTACCAACATCCCCATAAGACTCCTGAAGGACTTAGATAACCTCGACATAAACTTTACATAGAGTAAATCACACACATACCTCTTAACTTCTAAGAGTAAGGAAACATGAAATAATACCACATGTATATTCCATACATAGAATCATGCCATAGGAAGGAAGAGGTTCACATACCTCGCGACGACATCGATAAGAGCAAAATGCTCCAAAGTACTTCAACCTTGATAGCTATTCCATCCTTCAAGTAGGATACGCTATACTTAGTACTTCAACCTAAAATGGTCACAATACGCCCATTAACCTCTTACTTCAAACGAGAATATTCTAAGTGCTAAGTCACTAAATTCTACTAAAATCTGACAACACCTCCTTTGTTTCTACTTACTTTGCCACCTTTTCAAGGCCGAATTCAATAACCAAACACGCCACATTTAAGGCCCAATCAACACAATTAATCAAGAGGGATTACACGCCTACTAGACGGTAAAATTCCGCCACAATTGATATCAACTAATACAAACTACTAGGCCAATTTCGGCAACAATGAGATACAACACTACCAATTCTTCTCCCATTTCCTTTTCAATCCAAGTTGTTAGCATAACATGATATTAAGTCGCAATCGATTATAACTACTATAATCTTCAAGTAAGTAAATACGCGACGATTCTAAATACGCACTAAATTGTAATCCAACTTCAAACGGCTAATATGTCATTTCGGATTTTAGGCTAAAACAATCCATAACACTTATAAGACTTCAACACATATACTTCATGCTAGCAAAAACGTAAAGCTAACAACAATACATAATCTTGTAACACTTAAGAGCCAAGATTATTACCTCAACGATTCTTAGTCCAACTCCAATTCCGAAGTCGCTCCTTAGCACTTAGAGCTTCTTCTATACACTACAATCCACCACTTGAGACCCTTAGAATATCACAAACCACTTCCCTTAAAACTTCCAATCAAAACCTACAAAAGCAACTAGGTTTTCATCTTGCGACTAATACGAAAAACTATCTTTTCGGATTTTTCTATCGAGATACTCCTTACAATACACTTAGAAACCTTGGTTTAAAGTGGGAAGATTATCGACAACAAACAAATTTTTTCCTTTTCAACTTGTTAGAACCCGAGAGCACATCGCTTCGTTTCTTCAAATTCTCTTGTAAATTTGGCTAATCAGGACTTGTCTCACTACTAGTAGTATTATTTAGTAACATGGAGGGTCGAGATTAGCACAAATGTTTGGTTTGACGGTTCTTCTAAATATCGCTAGTGGTCCCATTGACTAAGTCAAACATGTCAAGCTTTACTACTTGCAAGACTTGTCTTCCTAACAAGTGGTATTTCGCCCAAGACATCCAATAAGGGGGTGATACGTGTCGCCTCCAATTCACACAATATTACGCTTTCCGACAAATTCCATAATTCGATAAATTTTTACAAGTCTCTAATCTTAACATTTGGGATTCTTACGCACGCTCTAAAATACGTCCTCGTAAATACTGGTGTAACAATGTTGCTCTCGCTTTGTGTAGCTTTTCACAAGAAAATTTTGTAATTTTATTCCATTATTCACAAGACTTTAACCCAAGGTCCATAAGGATATTGTAAGGATATCTCAATAGAAAGATTTCGAAAAACGACGCTTTTACGTTAGTCGCAAGGCAAAACCTAAGTCATTTTCACAAGTTTGATTGGAAATGGAAGAGAAGTTGGTTGTGAACTTCTAAAGGCTTCAAATAGCTGATGGAGCGTACAGGAAATGAGCTACGAATTTCTAAGGAGCGACTTTGAATCTTGGAATTATTAAGGGCTTGTAAAGGTATAAATCTTGTCGTTTTAGCAATTAAAGTTTACTTATTGTTGTAGCTATGGATATTAGCAAGCAGGAGGTATTTGGTATGAATTTTGATAAGTTGTATCGTTATCGAACCCTAATCCAAAACTAGCATGTTTAGCCTTAAGATTACAATTCAAGTCGATTATTAGTTTAAGTCACATGTTATATAAAGAAGAAATTATAGTTGTTAAAGTTGCCTAGGACTATATAACATGTTAGACCTAAGAACTTGGATTGAAAAAGATTTTGAAAGGACTTGTGTTGTTGTGTAAGTTAGCCGAGAAATGGCTTTTGAGTATTAAACTACTGTATGAATCAGCGGAATTTACACGTATTGTAAAGCGCGGTAATCCCATTTGATTGGTTGGTATGTCGAGCCTTAAATGTGGCATGTTTGGTTATTGAATTCGCCTTGAAAAAGGTGGCAAAGTATGTAGAAACAAAGGAAGTGTCGCCGATTTTCCGTAATAAGAGACCGTGATACTTAGTATTATTCTACGTTAGAGACTAGAAGTCGATAGTCATGTTGTGACCATTATAGGTTGACACTTCACATGCGCGATTTGACTTAGCTTGTGGATTGCCTAAAAGGTATGTGAACTATCTCCTCTTCTAGCATGATTCCTTAAGATAAAGAAAGTATGTCCTACTCCTTAAACGATCCATTCCTCGTTGTATTCGATTGCCTAAAATAGAATTTGTTCTATGTACTTCCTTGATTGTACTTTGATGTTTAAATTGTAAGTTGTATAATCCATTGCCTTAGTGAAGTTTGGATTCTTAAGAGTGAAAGTATTTTACTTAAAGTACATGTAGTCTTGAAAAGAAGTGGTTTCCAAACCTTTCACTAGGCCTTAGTTCCAAAACCTAACGGTTGTTATAATGACTTTAGAGTCAAAGGAGTGATTTACTTAATTGATTTAAAAGAGAGAAATGACATGATTTAAGAGAAGTAACTTGTTTTAAAGTGTGAGTGACTGAGGTTTAAAAGTAGAAGAAACTTGTTTTCTAAATATTAAGAGACTTCAAGTATTTTGAAAGTTAAGAAACTTGAGTTGAAAGTATGTGATACTTAGTTTTAAAAGTATAAGTCTCTTGGTTATAAAAAGAATGAATTGTTTAAAAACTATAAAGCGGTTATAACGACTTTATGGGAAGTTGGTTATAACGCTTTATGGAAGGATAAGAAAGTTGTCTATTTTGATTGATAGGTACGAGTCATTTAGGTCAGGAAATTAGAAGTTACTTCATTTCAAGTCTTGAAATGAATTTCTAAAGACGTAGTAACTTAGTTTGAAATATAGACATGCCTTGATACTACGTGTTAATATCTTGGGGTTTTATATAAAACGAGTCTTTTGAAAAGAATGGAAGACGTAGTACTTAGGTTAAAATCCCGGATTTTTATATAAAACGTAGTTACTTGAGTTTAAAAAAATGATAGTGTAAAGATTTTATTAACTTGCCTACATGGCCGGGTGATAGCCTTCGAGTGCAAGTATTATGTTTTATTACGCTGTCGCGACTTCGCTGGACGGCTCACCGCCTTGTTGTAAGTTTACTCGACGCATCGACTGACGTGGAATTCCACGCATGCTTCCATTATGATCGATCCTCGACATACTTATACGACGCGGATTCCGGCACGCGACCGTGACGCGTTAGATTCCTGATTATTTGTATTACTCGACATGCTTACACGACGCGGATTCCGGCACGTGACTGCGAGACGTTAGATTCCCGCATTTGTTTGTCTTACCCCACGGTCACGCTTATACGACGCGATTCCGGCACGCGACCACGTGATATTGTTGTTCCATGGATTAGCCCTCCATGATATCTCGCGACGACAGTCGGATCCGTAGTTAGCTTTCGCATTTGCCCGCATTGTCGACGCAGTCGATTTGGTAGTTGGCTTTCAGATTGCCCCGCGCCTATTACGCAGCTTTGGTACCAGACTCCTAGATAGCTTTCGTGACTTGCCTTGGCCATATCTCGCACGACAGTCGATATGGTAGTTATTGCATTTGCCCCGCCATTGTTGACGCAGGACGGATCTCGTAGTTGGCTTTCGCATTTGCTCCTGGCCGCTTTATGACGCAGGATGGATCCGTGGTTCGCTTTTCCTACTGCCCGTAAAGTTTTTAGGAAACAGCGTGACTTCGTGTTCATGTATGCCTATCGTGTTATATTATATCATGATCGCCAGCTGGCGGAAGGATTCCACGCACGATTGATATTACGGGCGCGAGACCCATGGTTATATTTTAGTAACGACTTGTGGCACGCGCCCCCGACTTGATATGATCGCTATGTATTGGTAATCGTAGGTCGCTATCATACATGTCTCCTGCTTTGTTTAGATCACATGATTTCATTACAAAGATTTACTATTTCACATACTTGGTACATTTTTCAGATCGACTCCTCGGGCCATGCTCACGACGCAGTTTAGGTACGCAGCTTGGCGATCCGCAGTGTAGGACCCAACTCGTAGTTTTTGGATAGCTCCATTTGTTCGTGAGTTTATCTTTTGGTATAGTTCCTTCAAGCATGTGCTTTTGTACGCTTTGGGTACGGGCCTTGTCCCGCCATAGTTCAAGAAACTCTGTGAGGTCCTGTATTCATACGCTGGATTGACTCATGTACGCAGTAAAGGTCTTTTATTATGTATATTATATGGCAGCCTTGTCGCTTTTCCTCGCACGATGTTGGTTAGGAAAAAATGAGGTTATTTAAATTCCGCAGCCATCGTGTCATAAGGTAAAGGTGCTCAGTAGGCACCACCACGCCCGGTTCGGTATGACAGTATATCGACTTAGTGCGGATTGACCAAGAGGTACGTGGAACTTTCCTACCGTTATACCGTATTTGCAGTATGCACGTAAGGGAATACGCATAAAAGTTTAGCCTTAAAGTTTAGGCTTCGACGATTTTGGGCACAACTCACAAAACGAATAGTTTTCCGACAAACGCTTTCCACAACTTTCGTAGGTAAATTCCGCCATGCCATTTCTAATTTTTATGGATTTTTCCGAGAGACGAAACATTTTGGACCAACGAGGGCTTACACTTGTCACCTCCAATCGATGGATTTGAAATCGCCCATTTGGACGAATCGACACGCGAGCACGCTTTTGTGCCTCAGGCACAAGTCAAGGAGTTGGTAGGATATTTGTGTATAGTTAATCCTCACCCTACACTTGCCTTGCACTTGTCTTAATTCGCCATCGTCGCCACTTCTGACCTATAAATACCCCCTGTAGAGACGAAGAGTTCTTCATCCACAAATCTTTCCAAGTCTTTAAAATCCTCTCCTCTCCCTTTGTAGCTCTTTTCGGCCAAACCTCCTCCCCCTCCCCGTGTGAAGGCCCTTGGCCGTATTCCCCCCCCCCCTCTTGCCTAGTAGTTTGGCCGAGGCCCCCCTAGCCTAGCCAAAAATCTACCCCTCCCTTGGTAGAAAATTTGTCTTCTAGTATTGTTATAATGCCCAAAATACCCTAGCCCAAATACCTTAGTACTTAGTGAAGTTGTGAAGAACTTCTAAGGTTTCTCGAGCATACAACTTAGAGCAAAACCTCGCTCAAAGCGCCGACTTTTCTAGATATTATCGCTTACCGAGGTAACTAATCCTAACCTCTTTGAATTGTAGAATACTTATCAGAGTAGTATTAGAATAAGTATTAAATACTTGTAAGAATATCACGTATCAGAATTGAACTGCTACTACAAGTAGGCGGTTTAAAAGAAGAATAATCAAATCAGATTTACATAGGACTGCTTTCACAAAGAGACTTATATAGCTCACCGCAGAGAAGTTGCCCAACTTTCCGTAATCGTGAACCCTCTGCTTAGAATGACCTTCGCAGTAGTCTTTGATGATGTCCGTGACTATTATAGTCGACTCTCTCACACATATTCAACTCGCGTGGTTTTCACTGGTATGCATGTGATTCTTCCTAAAGCATGATATTTTTACAATATATAGTACGGTAGACGCATACGTGTTAACCGAATAATAACTACGCAATGTCTTCGACTTAAGCCTCGATAATACTTACTGAATGCCTCACGCTTAAGCCCGACAACACTTACTGAATGCCTCACCGCTTAAGCCTAAATAATAAAGGTCCAAAGCATTTTAAAAGAATATCAATCATTTTTTAATGTAAGAGAACTAATTGGTTTTTAAACGTGTTTAAGAGTTATACTAGCTTTATGGGAAGTTAAGTATAACCACTTAAGATTGATAAAAGAAACAGCTTTGCCTACGTGTTTATAATGCATTTATATCAATCGTGAAAAGAATAATAAGACGGTTTGATAAGTAGACATGATATGATGCTACGTGTGTTAGTTGTCTTGTAACGCTTGTGAAAAAGAGTATTCTTGTCAGGCTTATGTTGTTTAAAGATGTTCGCATGTTAGTGTACTATCACCACCTCGAGACGATACCGGGGTTGTCGCCTCCGACGCGGTAGACTCAGCGGTCCGGGACCATGATTCGAGAATACCTACGCGGGTCCAGGGGCCTACGCGAGCTACGAGAGTTCCGTGTTAGTACGCGGGTTATGCCTCACGCGGCCTACGCGCTACGCGACAACGAGTCCAGACGACGCCGAGGAGTAGCTACCTCGACGCGGGTTATACCTCACGCGCCCACGCGAGTGGCCCATGCGACCGAGTCCGTGATTAGGTTTGCAGAGTGATAATACGGCGAGTGGCCCCGCTTCAATCATTCGCACCTAGAAAAGACCTATTACGCTTACCTATTATTGCTCTTGTTTGCGATGCTGCACTATGTGCGGTTCCTCGATTGCTTCATACATATTTGTAAACCGGTTTTAAAAAGTGTTATGATTTCATTTAAGTACTTTACGCTTCACATACTTAGTAATTGTCAGATCGACTTCTTCGGCCATGCTCATGCCGCAGGTGGCAAGGTGTGCTAGATCCACATTCTTAGATCTCTACGCTGGTTCTGAGCTCCATCTTTCCGAGGCTCTACTGGGTACGATCTCCCGTCAGAGATAGTTTTGTACAGTAGGTATGGCGGCCCCGTCCCGCCATAGTTGTATATTTCAGAGGTCCAGAGTCATGTCAGTAAGGTTGATGTAATCGCTAAACCATGATTATATATATATGCCGAAAGGCGATGTTTTCTCACATAAACCGTGGTCTTATTTCATGTCTTGCTTTATATTTCCGCCGACACTCGATGTATGACTACTGGTGCCCCTAAGGCACCACCACGCCCCGAACGGGTCGTGACAAAAGTGGTATCGCAGCGCTTAATCCTCTGAAAGTGTCTACTGCATCGTATCTAGTAGAGTCTTGATTATCTGTATGTCAGGCACCACACCAATAATCGTGAGGCTATAGGATATTTAGGATTGGTTTCATTCTTCTCATTCTCGAGATCGTGCTTTGTGAGTCAGGTTATAGTCGACCTCTAACGTATTCCTTTCCTCGTAATAGCTTATGCCTCCACGCAGGCAACCCGGCCTGCGGCAAGGCAGCCGAGGAGTCGCCAGCAGACACCCAGAGTCACGAGGGCTCGTGCCCGCCTATACCGTAGACGGCGAAGTTCTATGACGCCGCCAAATTTCAAAGAGACCACAAGACCCACACCTCCCGCCCCACACCGCGGAGGAGTTAGGGTACAGGAGACGCCCGCCTTTGGCCAAAGTCAGGCCCGACACGGCGAGAGGCCGACGCGCAGCCTCCTAGCCCAGCCACGGCCGCACCTGTGGTACACCCGAGGCGTATAGTTGAGGTCACGAGATTTCGAGTCAGAGCCCGCCGTAGTTTTTCGGTCGAGGCCGGCGATGATCCGCAGAGTTCATCCGCCGCCTTCAGAGGATCACGAGGTGATCAAGGCCTCAGAGACAGAGTCCGTGACTTTCGGTTCAGACGGCCGCGTGATACCGCAATGATTGGTTTGATTCACTGAGTTATCCCGGAGAGCACGCGCCTCAGCCTACTGGGACGAGTTCTCGCAGGCTTTCCTCACTCACTTCTTGCCTCCACAGACGGCGAGGGCGCGGCCGATAGATTTTTACCATCGAGGCGCAGAGGACGACCGCCGTGAGTACAATGTCGAGTTTGATTCATCGCTCGAGCATGTCCCAAAGATTGCAGCAGATACGAGGATAGGTGCACCGCTATGTCACCGCCAGACGACTATATGGCCGAAGTCACGTGCAGTGTTTTCCACCGTATGGACATTACCCGCACGCAGCTCACGCCTCGACGCGGCGAGCGCAGAGGTCGACGAGTCGATGACGACGCCAGCAGGTTAAGGCCGTGACGGAGGGTCTTCCGTGGTTATCGTGGCGGCGGCCTCAAAGCTAGCCTAGATTCGCACCACAACACCAGAGCACTCGCACCGCCCTCAAAGACAAACAGAGTTTTCGAGGGCGCACTGTGGCCCTGTGGCTTCGACGCCCGTAGTAAAGCAGAGATCGCCGACGGACCACCCCAAGCGTGGCCGATGCGTAGATCCCATTACGGGAAGTGTGGTACTACTTTTGAGCTTGTTACGCCAGGCCAGCAGGTCACTTTGCGAGGATCGTCCGACCGGGGCGCTACCGTGGTAGGCTCACCTTTCGTTCTGCTGCCGCTTCATCATCTCCTACGCTTACTCGCCCGAGGCGTGGTACTACGGGTCGCAGGTCGCGCAGAGGTCGTGGCTCGTCCGCCTAGCGGTCCTCGTAACCGCATTTATGCTTTGTCCACCGACAGATCGTGAGGCCTCACCGATGTCGCCACAGTACCTTATCGCTCGGTTTGACGGTATGCTTGATAGATCCGGTTCTACTGGCCCCATATCTCCCTCGCTGCTAGTAGGATAGGATGAGCCCGAATCCATAGACCTTTCGAGGTAGCTACGCCAGCTGGTGATTCGGTAGCTCTACGTATATGAGCTTGTCCCGTGACTATTTACACCGCTTGACCCTAGCCGACTTGATAGAGTCGAGATGATCGACTTCGACGTGATTACGGGACGGATTGGCTAGCTTCGCTACGCCAATGTAGACCGCAGAGAGTAGTACGCCCAATTTCCGCAGGAGCCATTGGCTGAGCGAGGAGCACCAGACGCCGGTGGTAGGTTTATTTCCTACCTCAAGGCTAGGAAGACGCGCAGGCGGTATATCTACCATCTCGCTCGTGTTTGATATCAAGTCGCAGACCAGATTTTCGGGCCCAGAGTCACGAGTTCCCGACGTGTTTCCTGCACGACCTTCCGCATCCTCCCGAGAGGAGATCGAAGTTTTGTATGACAGATGATTGTGATACTCGCCTATTTCCATTCCGCCATACGTAACGGCACCGCCGAAGCCGAGAGAGTCAAGGACCACCGAGGGATTTGGCCGAGAAGCGGCTTCATCAGCCTAGTGTTTCTCCCCGGGAGCGCCAGATTGTTCGCGGTTAAGAAGGACGGACGCCGCGCACGTGTTGATTACAGCAATGAACAAGCGTGACCATTAAGAATGTATACCCTTCCTGTGATTGATGATTTGTTCGACCAGGCGTGGTGCGAGATGTTTCTCCAAGATTGATCCGCGATCGCTATCATCAAAAAGTAGTCGAGAGGCGATGTCCCTAGATCGCATTCCGACTCAGACGCATTACGAGTTCGTGGTCATGTCTTTCGTTGACCAACGCCCGCCAGATTCATGGATTTGATGAACCGAGTGTTCAAACCATTTTTCGACACGCTTGTGATAGTGTTCATCGATGATATCTTCGTTTATTCTCGCCAGAGCAGAGTACGCGAGCATTTCGGCGATCGTGGCCGACGCTTCTCCAGACTCCAGCAGACGCCAAGTTTTCCAAACGTGAGTTTTGCTGACTTCGCGCGCTGGGCATATTGTCGGGCCGACGGCATTCGAAGTTGATACGCCAAGATCGAGGCGCAATGACTGCCTAGACCTACTACTCCGCTGCAGGTTCGCAGCTCGGGCCTCGCAGATATTATCGCGTTCAGAGAAGTTTGCTTCTATCTCGCACCATTGACTAGGCCGACTCGTAAGGCGCCAAGTTTCAGCGGATCGATGTCAGGAGCGTGGTTTCCAGCTGTCGAAGAGAGACCGACGACCGCCCCGCTTTACTCTTCCGCAGGTCCAGATGGTTATGTCGCGGTATCGCGACGCGCAGCATCGTTGGGACGTGTGTTGACGCAAAGATGGCAGGTTATAGCATACGATCCCGACACCAAGAAACACGCAGAGGAACTACCCCACCCATGATTTGGAGTCGCACCGTGATTCACGCCAAGATCCTGAGGCACTATTTGTACTGGGTTCACGTGGATATTTATACGCACCACAAGAGCCTCCAAGATATCTTCACCAGAGGAGCCGAACTTACGGCAGACGGTGGTTAGAGTTGCTTAAGGATTACGATGCCGATATCCCGTATCACCCGCAAGGCCAACGCCAGGCGTACGCCTTAGTCGTAGGTCGACGGGAGCCTATCGATGCGCAGCCAGAGGAGGGATACGGTATGTGATGTGCATCGCTTAGCGAGCCTCGTGTCCGCTTGATCGATTCGATAGCAGCGGGGTTAGAGTTCGCGAGGTTGCCGAGTCTTCCATCGCCGGCGAGGCGAAGAGGCAACAGCTCGAGGATCCACTTTGATTCGATATCGCGATACACCTCTTCGCAGGCGCGGTCCTGAGGTAGCACCACGGGGTGCTAAGGTTCGAGGCGCATCGTGTGTTCCAGATGTTTCGTGACTTCGCAAAGTGTTCTCGGGGAAGCACACAAATACAAGCATTTATCCATCCGGGTCGATCAAGATGTACCACGACCTTAGATCCGTATCGCGGACGGCTTGAAGAGGGAGGTTGCAGAGTTCGTAGCTCAAGGCCCGTGTTGTCGCAGTGAAGGCAGAGCACCGCAGGCCCGTGGTTTGTTACGCACGATTGAAATCCCGACCGAAGCGAGGTAATCAACATGGACTTCATCACAGATTACCTCGCACTCGCAGGAGACATGATTCTATATGGGTTATCGCCGACAGTCGACTAAATCAGCCCACTTTCTTCCCGCCAGACGACTTTTTCTACCGAGGATTACGCCGCACTTTACATCCGAGAGATCGCCGATCGCACGGAGTCCCTACTTCGATCATATCGCATGTGGAGCCCGCCACGCTAACTTCCGAGGTCCTTCCAGGGGTTTAGGACGCAGTGAGCCCGAGATCGCATTTCATCCACGCACAGACGGACAGCAGAGCGCACTATCCGCACTTCGAGGATATGCCGCGAGCCCATGTTATTGACTTCGCAGTAGTAGGAGGATCATTTGCCTCTAGTCGAGTTCGCAGATAATAATAGCTACCACCCAAAGATTCGACGGCGCCCACGAGGCCTTGTATGGGAGGAAGTGCAGACGCCTATAGGTTGGTTCGATGTGGGCGAGGTACAATGGGACCAGATTTGGCATACAGAAAGTGGATAAGGCGGCTTATCCGAGAGGGCTATCGATACCGTAGTCGCATGTAAGTCATACGCAGATCATCGCCGCCAGATCTTGAGTTCGAGGTTCATGATTGGGTTTTCCTAGGCGCCACCCACGGCGGTGTGATGAGATTCGGAAGAAGGGGAAACTCAAATTTCAGGTACATCGGGCCGCTTCGATTGTCCGCAGGTAGGCAATGCTGTTTATGAGTGGATCCGCCGTCCGATCCGGAGGCAAAGGCATCCGGTTTTTCACGATCAACGCCGGCGAGATGTATCGGATCCATCTAGTGGTACACCCGATTGACGATGTCCAGTGACCGGTGGGTTATCGTGATGGCGAGATTCCCATACGATAGTCGATCGTCAAAGTTAGGCGCTCATGACCAAGGACGCTGCTTCCACAAAGTCTGCGGGCGAACGAGCTCGTGAGAGATGACGCGGAAGCCGGCGAGGATACGAGGCGTAGTATCCTCACCTATTCCCACACCTCCGTAATTCACTTTCCTACTTGTAATTTTCATTATCGCTTATGCCTAAGTGTTGTTTTGTGGCCGCGGTGGCATTTGCAAACCGCTTAAGCATGAAGAATCTTATCGTTAATCGTTCAAAGGAACATTCGGACGAATGTTTCTACGAGGAGAATGTTATACCTCAGATTTCCAGAGTATGTACTTAAGGGAATACGCATAAAAGTTTAGCCTTAAAGTTTAGGCTTGACGATTTTTTGGGCACAACTCACAAAACGAATAGTTTTCCGACTAAACGCTTCCACAATTTTCGTAGGTAAATTCCGCCATGCCATTTCTAATTTTTATGATTTTTCCGAGAGACGAAACATTTTGGACCAACGAGGGCTTACACTTGTCACCTCCAATCGATGGATTTCAAATCGCCCATTTGGACGAATTCGACACGGTGAGCACGCTTTGTGCCAGGCACAAGTCAAGGAGTTGGTAGGATATTTGTGTATAGTTAATCCTCACCCTACACTTGCCTTGCACTTGTCTTAATCTTCGCCATCGTTGGCCACTTCTTGACCTATAAATACCCCCTTAGAGATGACGAGTTTTTCATCCACAAATCTTTCCAAGTCTTTAAAATCCTCTCCTCTCCCTTTGTAGCTCTTTTCGTCCAACACTCCTCCCCTCCCTGAAGGCCCTCGCCGAATACCCCCTCTAGCCTAGTAGTTTGGCCGAGCCCCTAGCCTAGCCAAAAATCTACCCCTCCCTTGGTAGAAAAGTTGTCTTCTAGTATTGTTATAATGCCCAAAATACCCTAGCCCAAATACCTTAGTACTTAGTAGAAGTTGTGAAGAACTTCTAAGGTTTCTCGAGCATACAACTTAGAGCAAAACCTTGCTCAGCGCGACTTTTCTAGGATATTATCGGCTTACCGAGGTAACTAATCCTAACCTCTTTTGAATTGAGAATACTTATCGTAGTAGTATTAGAATAAGTATTAAATACTTAGAAGAATATCACGTATTAGAATTGAACTGCTACTACAAGTAGGCGGTTTAAAAGAAGAATAATCAAATCAGATTTACATAGATCGCTTTCACAAGAGACTTATATAGCTCACCGCAGGGAAGTGCTGCCCAACTTTCCGTAGAATCGTGAACCCTCGCTTAGAATGACCTTCGCAGTAGTCTTTGATAGATGTCCGTGACTATTATAGGTCACTCTCACGCGACATATTCAACTCGCGTGGTTTTCACGGTATGTATGTGATTCTTCCTAAAGCATGATATTTTTACAATATATATAGTACAGACGCATACGTGTTAATCGAATAATAACTACGCAATGTCTTCGACTTAAGCCCGACAATACTTACGAATGCCTCACGACTTAAGCCCTCGATTAACACTTACTAAGAATGCCTCACGCTTAAGCCTAAATAATAAAGGTCCAAAGCATTTTAAAAGAATACTAATCATTTTTTTAATGTAAGAGAACTAATTGGTTTTTAAACGTAAGCTTAAGAGTTATACTAGCTTTACGGGAAGTTAAGTATAACCACTTAAGATTGATAAAAGAAACTTTGCCTACGTGTTTATAATGCATTTATATCAATCGTGAAAGTTAATAATAAGATGGTTTGATAAGTAGACACGATATGATGCTATGGTGTTAAGGTCTTGTAACGCTTGTGAAAAGAGTATTCTTGTCAGGCTTATGTTGTTTAAAGATAAGTCATATGTTAGTGTACTATCACTCACCTCGAGACGATACCGGGTTAAGCCGCCTCCGACGCGGTAGACTCAGCGGTCCGGGACCATGATTCGAGAATACCTCACGCGTCCAGTGGGCCTACGCGAGCTACGAGTTCCGTGTTAGTACGCGGGTTATGCCTCACGCGGCCTACGTGGCTACGCGACAACGAGTCCAGACGACGCCGAGGAGTAGCACCCTCGACGCGGTTATACCTCACGCGCCCACGCGAGTGGCCCATGCGACCGGAGTCCGTGATTAGGCTTGCAGAGTGATAATACGCGAGTGGCCCCGCTTCAATCATTCGCAGCCTCAGAAAAGACCTATTACGCTTACCTATTGCTGTTTTGTTGCGGATGCACTATGCGCGCTTCCTCGATTGCTTCATATATATTTGTAAACCGGTTTTAAAAAGTGTTATGATTTCATTTAAGTACTTTACGCTTTCACATACTTAGTAATTGTCAGATCGACTCCTTCGGGGCCGCTCATGCCGCAGGTGGCAAAGCAGTGCTAGATCCACATTCTGTGGATCTCTACGCTGGTGCGCTGAGCTCCATCTTTTCCGAGGCTCTACTTTTGGGTATGATCTCCCCGTCAGAGATAGTTTTGTATAGCCAGGTATGGCGGCCCCGTCCCGCCATAGTTGTATATTTCCAGAGGTCTGTAGTCACGTCAGACATGTTTGATGTAATCGCTAAAACCATGATTATATATATACGCCGAAGGCGATGTTTTCTCACATAAACCGTGGTCTTATTTCATGTCTTGCTTTATATTTCCACGATTACTCGATGTATGACTACTTGGTGCGCCTTGCAGGCACTACCACGCCCCGAACGTCGTGACACCTACCTCGAGCACGAATAGTCAGATCTACGTAGTACCAGACGACAAGGCTTTGATATCCCTTACTTGTTTTAACGATGTCTTAAGTTTCAAAGTCAAGCGGACTTCAAGTGGTTTAAGTACGTGATACTTGTTTCGCTTTAAAAGTATAAGTCCTCGATATAGGGAAATGTATTTGACTAATGATAACGTTAATATAACGACTTTATGGGAAGTTGGTCAGGTTGGCTTTATGGAAGGTTAACAAAGAAAGATTTACTCTAAGTAAAATAAGTACGGATAAACGATTTGAATTTGTGAAAGGCAAAATTGATTTTAAGGTATTAATTGCCTAAGGTTTTAAAAGAAATGAAGTCACTTGATTTAGAAGCCTATTATATTTCCAAAAGGAAACGTGACTTGTCTTGAAAAGTAGTCGTGACTTGATACTACGGTTATTAGTATCTTGGGAGTTTTATATAAAAATGAGTCATTTCTTAAAAGGTTGTGAGGTACGTGGTACTGGGTTGAATTTCCTGATTTTCTCTTAAATGACATGCTGGTTCCTTAAGTAAACTAAAATGAGAGGATATACTAATAATGTTAATAAGAAGTTAGGATATTCTTAACTTGCTTACTTTATGATAAACCAGAGTTTTACGCATGATGATATGATAGCCAGGCCGGGTTATGTATTATTATTATTACTACTTATGCCATGGATTTGCTACCCATGACGCGAAAAGGCGCGCTTATACTCACGCGCCCAACGTCCACGCGGTGAAATAGTCCCATGCGAGGCGGATGACCTCACGCGGTGAAATAGTCCAACGCGTGAAATAGTCCTACGCGGCGCGGATGACCTCACGCGTCCACAGGACCTACGGTGAAATAGTCCCGCGAGTAGGATCGCTTAATGATACTACTGCAGAGACTCGCTTTGATTACGAGCCTCCTATTTTTACGCAAAGAAAGTTTATACTTGTTACTCTCATTGTTAGTAAGGCACAAAGGCAATGTAATTTGATTTTCACCTACGACTCAAATTATTTTAGACTTATGATATTATTATAGTATTTTCCGCTTTACATACTTGGTACATATCAGGTAATCGACTCTTCCTGGCCGATTCACGCCGCAGTAGGGTAAGAGCGCGGATCCTCATTCTTAGGATCTTTGCTCGTGTGTCGGCTCCATTTCTCCGAGGCTCGACTTTCGTACTGCTTCTCCCGGTGTTGTAGACGCTTTGTACATTCAGGTACGACGGCCCCGTCCCGCCATAGTGTTTACACATTCTGCAGGTCCGTAGTCCCGTTATAAATCGGGTTAAGGATGTAACTGCTCGCTTTTGTTATATCTAGAGGTAGCCATTTTGGGTTAGCCTCGCTTTATATTCTATACGGGTTCTTGCTGTAGTTTATTTTTTCACGTTTTCTCTCGATGTTGTATCACAGTGGTGCCCGGTAAGATGTTATACCCGTATTTCAAAGTATGTACGTAAGGACGCATATAGAAAATTTGAAACTTTTAATATTGGTCAGCCGAAATTATTTGTGCACAACACCCGCTTAGAGTCGCTTTCGACTAAACGCTTTCACGCCTTTCGTAGGGAATTTCCGCCATGTCATTTTTAATTTTTGCGGATTTTTCCGAGAGACGAACGGTTGGTCAACAAGAGGGCGCCACTTGGCACCTCCCATCATGACGCGAGGCTCTGCCAGGCCGATTGGAATGGCTTTAGTTGGTAGGATATTCGCGTGTTAGTTGGTTAATGGCACTGCAAGATCTTCGCCCTACACTTGCTAGGCACTTGGCCAGATCTCGCCATCGGGTCGCCTTGTGCTATAAATACCCTCTAAGGTCAAGACTTCTTCATCCAAAATGCCTAAGTCTCGAGAGCCTTCCTCCCCTTTCGAGGCCCTCGTCGAGAGTTTTCCCACTGGGTAGCCGGCGAGGCAGCCACCCCTCCTAGTAGCGCGGCCTGGGCACCCCTAGCCTTGTTGCTTTCGTGATAATACCCCTCTCTGGTGTAGAAATACTCTCAAAAGTATTGTTTTAATGCCCAAATTACCTTAGCCTTATACCTTGTTGTATTCTAAGGTTATACCTATACTAAAAGCCCGTAAAATACTATTATACTTCCATCACCACAAAACCGAAACCCTAGGAAAATCTCCATAGTCCGGAGTATTGTGTGTTGGTTAGAACTTCTAAGGGTGGTTTAGAGCTGGTCGAGCGCCAGAGTCGAGCTAAACGATTGCCCGTGATCGACTTTAAGCCAGATAATTACGGGCTTATCGAGGTAAATATCTTGTCCTCTATTGTAATTGGAAATTACATGTTGTTAGAATATATAGTCAAGTATACTATATATAGAACTCAACGTAGTATCGGCAATGTCTTTGACTTAAGCCCGATTAATACTTACAGAATGTCTCGCGACTTAAGCCCGAATTGAAAGAAGAATACCGAATCAGAATTACATAGGGTCAGACATGCGAGACTCAGGTAAGAGTACCGGAAGTAGAATTGTACCCGCTAGGTTAGATGATAACCCCCGGTTGGCTTGCAGCCACCGATAGAGGAGAGATTTACGCCATGTGTGGAGGTGCCAATTTTCTAGAATGTTCTACGACGAGATCTAAATGTTAATAAGCGCTGTGGCCTTATAGGTCAAGTACTACGCGTGGCGCGATCTACTTGGCTTGGGAGTAGCCGACTGGATGTACTGAGCGCTTTTGCTATTAGTCGATACTGGCCGCGAGGTATGCGAACCTCTTCCTATCTCTTCTAGCATGATACGTGTGAAATATGTAGTACGCAGACGCATACGTACGAACGATTTGATTGGTAAAACATAAAGGTTATAACGCTTTATGGGAAGTCGTTATAACACTTTACGTTGGTAAGAAAATACACGTGGTTTTTAAAAGGTAATCGATTTGAACTATAATCGCTTGTTATGTGTTAATAAAGAACTTGAAGTATTTCAAAAGATTTTTGAATCATTTTGAAAGGAGAAGTAATATTTGGTTTTTGAAAACTTAAGAGTTATACTAGCTTTACGGGAAGTTAGGTATAACGGCTTAAGAATGTTTTACTGATTTCGGAAATCAGAATGTGTATCGACAAACCACCGCAGTTGTTAATAAAAGGAAATGTTTGGAATAATTAAGTATTATTAAAACCAAGAGAAACTTCCATCCGCATGTAAGCTAAGATTAGACAAAATGATATTTCCTAGATCACGGTCACTAATAAGATTGTAATAAACAAGAATATCCTACTCACATATAAGGCCTGGGTTTCGATTGTTTAAAGGAGAATTATATTCTTAAATGAATAAGACTATGAACTACTAAACCTTTCTAAAAAAATGAGAAACTTGAACATTGGAAATTAGGCAAACTTGAACATTGGAAAAGAATGTTGCTACTGATTTTACAAAGAGAAGTAATTGATTTACTTTAAAAAGATAATCACTCTATTTTCATATACTACGTATCAGGTGACTTTGTGAAAGCAACGATCTTTTAAAAGAGTTAATGTATGAAGTACTTTGGGGATAAAACCCGATCTTGTTAATCATATAGTAGAAAGTACCTTGTGTGAACAACTTGATTGTATTGGTTTGTGATAGCCTTGTAATACTTCTTGTTGCTTTGATAAGTAAACGTGTTGTGACGCTACGCTGTTAGTATCTCGCGATGTTTGTGTAAAGGGGTTTCTCGATTGCGCTTATTAACTATCACCGTTATGATAGTATTGCGGCATTCATCTCGAGACGATTCCGGGTTAAGCCGCCTCCGACGCGGTAGACTCAGCGGTCCGGGACCATGATCCGAGAATACCTCACGCGGTCCCGGGGCCTACGCGAGCTACGAGTTCCGTGTTAGCGCAAGGCCCTTACGGGCACGCGTCCTTGGGCTACGCGACTAAGTCCGTGATTTACGCCGGAGTAGCTACCCGACGCGGGAATACCTCACGCGGCCGACGAGATTGGCCTACGCGCGAGTCGCGGAGTTCTGTGGTTAGACGCCAAGACATCGATATCGCGCGTGGCCGCCTTTGATCATGTGACGGCCTAGACAGATCTTATGATACGCTTCATGACCTTGTTGGTACCGTGGGTTTTTAGTAGCTCGCCATGCCTTCGCATTTACCCCGCATAGCTTTATTATGACACAGCGGACCCGTGTTCATGCTGTTCCTCGTGCTTTTATATCATGATCGCCAGCCGGCGGGTATTCCACGCATGATTGATGTCGGGCCCGAGACCCCTTGTTATACTTCGAGTGACGACTGAGGGCGAGTCCCCGACTGACACGATCGCTTTGTTGTAAATCGTAGTTTGGTTATCATACATGTCTCCTCGCTTTATATGACTACTATGATTTCATTTACGATTTATTTTCGCCACATACTGCACTGCCAGATCGACCTTCGGGCCGCGCCTGCCGCAGTAAAGGTACACCGCCGCCGATCCTCGCCATGTGGTCACAGTCACTTGGGAAGCTCCGCTTCTCCGAGGCTTATATCGCATAGTCCCCTCGTTGTCGTAGTGCTACATTCGTGGTACGACGGCCCCGCCCCGCCGTTGTTGTCATATCTTTCGTAGAGGTCTCAGAGTAATCGCAGGCGTGGTTTGTAAAAAGGATTAAACTGCTCATGTTGAAAAAGTTGCTATTTATATATATACCGGCGTAACCGCTGGTTAGCCTGCCTTCTTATTTCACCGCCTTATTACATCGTTTCATGTATTGTCTTTATGTTCCACGACACTGATGTATGTCTACTGGGTGCCCGGTAGGCACCACCACGCCCGTTCGGTCGTGACAAAAGTGGTATCGAGCGCTTAATCCTCTGAAAGTGTCTACGCATCGTGATCCAAGAGAGTTCGATTATCGCTGCCGCACTACACCAATAATCGTGAGGCTATAGGATATTTAGGATTGGTTTCTATTCTTCTCACTCGAGATCGTGCCTTAGAGCCGTGGTTGTAAGTCGACCTCTAACGTAAATTCTTTCCCTTATCGCTATGCCTCCGCCAGTAGGCAACCCGCCTGTGAGGCGCGCACCGGCGAGCCGCGAGCAGAGTACAGAGGGTTACGGGCACAGCCCACTATCACCTTGGGTGGTGCTTCATTCGGGAGTTCTCGCGACGCCACTAGCCCCAAAGCAGAGTTTAGCACGGCGCAGCAGCTCCATCGCGCCATGATATTTCAACCTTCGCCCACGCATCAGAACAGAGAATATGGATCGCAAAGAGGCGACTGCATTAGCTATGGATTTAACTACCAGAGAGTATACCGATGTACCGCGAGTCTTGATTTAATATCAACGAGGTTGTGCAAGAGTAGTTCTTCGCTTAGGCTTAAGCATGGCCTGTAATGAGCTTATACACAAGGCCGAGAAACGTAGATCGACGCGTTAACCAAGGCGACAGAAGAGGCCGTAATGCAAGGTCCTTTGGTAACTTTCGAGGCGAGTCACCTCACCACAGATTAGATTATGCACCTCCGCCAAAGGCAGAGTGGTCTTCTACAAATTTCGTGACGCTCGGGCGCAGGAGTTGGTCGTAACCTGTGGCTTCCGCTCATTGGCGATGCACGCCATCCCGGAATGTCATCTTTAGGTCAGTACTTGTCACGGCGACCGCCGTGGTCCGTGTCAAGAGTGTCCTTGTAGAGGACTTAGCCTTCGTGATCGCGGTAGTTTGTCATCTCCTCACCATGCGCTTACTGGGCAGTTTGATTGTAACGACTAAGAGGAGCGGCAAAGAGATATAGATATATCTTTAACCTCTGTAGTTTTGTTTATGTGATAAGTGAGTATACCTTAAGTGTTATGTTCGATAGCAAGGTGTTAGTTGTGATTAGAAATCTTCGTTAGTTAACCGAGTAAGATTTTGGGGGATAGATAAGGTGCGAGCCTTAGAATGTTTTACGAAAGACCTTAGAGGTAAGGCCATCTCGAGTAAAGGCGTAGTGTTATGTTTGATCCTTATAGGAGTGCATAGTGCACGTGAGCTACGCTGAGGGATAAGTCCCCGAGTAGTGTGAAATGAAAGAGGGTAGTCGAGCTACAAGACCGCCAGGTTTTCGTAACGTGATTAGCGAGAGTTTTCCTTCTGGAACTAGTGTCGTGCTCGCTGACGGTCGGATTGAGGCGATGCGGTCAACCCGCGCCCGCTTCAGTGGTGGGGTCAGTGCGGTGGTCCCGCCTGTGGTAGGTCACGAGGGTGTTAGGCCCAAGTTTAGATAACCAACAGACGAAGTTCGTGGACGCGCTCGACTGCTGGTCGGGCCGACGGGGCAGCCCATCGTGTCCTTCGCCGACCGCTACTCTACCGTGTTGTTTTATCGTAAAGGTTGTAAGGCTGCGACGGTGCCTACCTTCACCTTATGGCGCATGGAGCCTGTGTTACGCTGTTTTTGTTTCAAAGTTTTGCCAAGCATGTGTTAAGAACTCAGCAGTCTCAGACCGCATTCGCCTCGCCGTTGTTCGATTTCGTGATAGTTGGGATTGTTGTCTCGTGGAGGTAGTGTTTAAGCTACCACTTCGTTGTTCGATATCGCCTTACGGCCTTCAGGGCGGCGTAAGACGCCTACGATTGGTTCGATGTTAACAAGGTTCGCATACTGGTTCAGCTTGTTCCACAGATCGTGGATAATGAGAAGCTTGTCTAGAAGAAGTTCGCAGCTGCAGGAATCGTATGGATAATCGGCGACGACGCCAGAGTTCAGCCGACGGCCGGTCTTCTGAAAGTACCACCCCGGGTGGGTGTGACGAGTTTTGAAGACAGAGGGAACTTAACCCGAGTTACTTGGGCCTTTGAGTTCATGTGAAGAATAGCCAGTCATTTATATGATTAGCTTTTGTCGTCCGACTTGTGAGGTCAGACGTCCGGCCTTTCAGATTGTTATGATCGAAAAGTATCGAAGATCCATCCAGAGTGTTCCCAGTTAATGATGACCACGTTAGAGATAGTAACCCCGAGTTTTGGAAACTGAAGCAGTATCAGAAATGTGGAAAGAGTTCGAGCATACGACATCCTCGTGATCGTGATGCAGCGGTACCATTTGTCGGGTCGCCGAGAAGGTTAATGCCTCGTGCAAAGTGACAAAGTGGTATCTACGATTTGTAAAGAGAGAAGCGAGCATGTATGGCGAGCATAGATGTGATCATTTCTTTTGTAAAGAGAAGGTGCGAACGAGGTATATTTTAAACCCGCGGAAGTGTTTTACGCGATGTTAGAGGTGTTTCCTCGTGGACTCGATGTAAGCTTTTGGCGCAAGTTGTTTCGTGGCCATGTGGCAAGGATTGTTCTCGTAAGTATAGTAGGGAAGCCTATATCGCGCACGCTTGTTTTGAGATTCTTAGAAGGAACATTCGGACGCATGTTTCTAGGAGGGAGAATGTTATACCAGATTTCCAAAGTATGTACGTATGACGACGTAGAAAATTTGAAACTTTTAATATTGGCTTGGCGAAATTATTTGTGCACAACACCCGCTTAGAGTCGCTTTTCGACTAAACGCTTTCACGCCTTTCGTAGGGAATTTCCGCTATGTCATTTTTAATTTTATGGATTTTTCCGAGACGAACGTGTTGGGCCAACAAGAGGGCGCCACTTGGCACCTCCCATCAAGGACGCGAGGCTCTGGCCAGGCCGATTGGAATGGCTTTAGTTGGTAGGATATTTGTGTGTTAGTTGGTTATGGGCACTTGGCAAGATCTCGCCCTACACTTGCTAGGCACTTGGCTAGATCTCGCCATTGGTCAGCCTCGCTTGTGCTATAAATACCCTCTAAGGTCAAGACTTCTTCATCCAAAATGCCTAAGTCTCGAGAGCCTTCCCCTCCTTTTCGCAGGCCCTCGTCGAGAGTTTTCCCAGCTGGTAGCCGAGGTAGCCACCCTCCTAGTAATGGCTGGGTACCCCTAGCCTTGTTGCTTTCAGATAATACCCCTCTCAGGTGTAGAAATACTCTCAAAAGTATTGTTTTAATGCCCAAATTACCTTAGCCTTATACCTTGTTGTATTCTAAGGTTATACCTATACGAAAGCCCGTAAAATACTATTATACTTCCATCACCACAAAACCGAAACCCTAGGAAAATCTCCATAGTCCGTTGAGTATTGTGTAGGTTGGTTAGAACTTCTAAGGGTGGTTTAGAGCGGTCGAGCGCCAGAGTCGAGCTAAACGATTGCCCGTGATCGACTTTAAGCTAGGATAATTACGGGCTTATCGAGGTAAATATCTTGTCCTCTATCAGAATTGGAAATTACATGTTGTTAGAATATATAGTTCAAGTATACTATATATAGAATCAACGTAGTATCGCAATGTCTTTTGACTTAAGCCCGATTAATACTTACGCAATGTCTCGCGACTTTAAGCCCGAATTGAAAGAAGAATATCGAATCAGAATTACATAGGTCAGACATGAGACTTGTGTAGTAGTACCGCGAAGTAGAATTGTACCCATTAGGTTAGATGATAACCCCGGTTGGCTTGCAGCCTACCGATAGAGAGGAGATTTACGTCACATGGGGAGGCGCCAATTTTCTGAATGTTCTACGATGAGATCTAAATGTTAATAAGTCACTTTGTGGCCTTATAGGTCAAGTACTACGTGGCGCGATCTACTTGGCTTAAGGAGTAGCCGACGGCCGATGTACTTGAGCGCTTTGCTATTAGTCGATACTGCCGCGAGGTATGCGAACCTCTTCCTATCTCTTCTAGCATGATACGTGTGAAATATGTAGTACAGACGCATACGTGTGAACGATTTGATTATGTAAAACATAAAGTGTTATAACGCTTTATGGGAAGTCAAGTTATAACACTTTATGTTGGTAAGAAAATACATGTGGTTTTTAAAAGGTAATCGATTTGAACTATAATCGCTTGTTATGTGTTAATAAAGAATTTGAAGTATTTCAAAAGATTTTTGAATCATTTTGAAAGGAGAAGTAATATTTGGTTTTTGAAAACTTAAGAGTTATACTAGCTTTACGGGAAGTTAGGTATAACGCTTAAGAATGTTTTACCGATTTCTAAATCGAATGTGTATCGACAAACCACCGCAGTTGTTAATAAAAGGAAATGTTTGGAATAATTAAGTATTATTAAAACCAGAGAAACTTCCATCCGCATGTAGCTAAGATGAGACAAAATGATATTTCCTAGATCATGGTCATTGTAATAAGATTGTAATAAACAAGAATATCCTACTCACATATAAGGCTTGGGTTTCTCAGATTGTTTAAAGGAGAATTATATTCTTAAACGAATAAGACTATGAACTACTAAACCTTTCTAAAAAATGAGAAACTTGAACATTGAAATTAGGCAAACTTGAACATTCGAAAAGAATGCTGCTACTTGATTTTACAAAGAGAAGTAATTGATTTACTTTAAAAAGATAATCACTCTATTTTCATATACTACGTATCAGGTGACTTTTGTGAAAGCAACGATCTTTTAAAGAGTTAATGTATGAAGTACTTTGGGGATAAAACCCGATCTTGTTAATCATATAGTAGAAAGTACCTTGTGTGAACAACTTGATTGTATTGGTTTGTGATAGCCTTGTAATACTTCTTGTTGCTTTGATAAGTAAACGTGTTAGGATGCTACGTGTGTTAGTATCTTGTGATGTTTGTGTAAAGGGGTTTCTTGATTGTGCTTATTAACTATCACCGTTATGATAGTATTGTGGCATTCATCTCGAGATGATTCCGGGTTAAGTCGCCCGACGCGGGTAGACTCAGCGGTCCGGGACCATGATCCGAGAATACCTCACGCTGGTCCCGGGGCCTATGCGAGCTACGAGTTCCGTGTTAGCGCGGCCCTTACGGGCACGCGGCCTCGCGCTACGCGACTGTTCGTGACGACGCCGGAGTAGCTACCCTCGATGCGGGAATACCTCACGCGGCCGACGAGATTGGCCTACGCGAGTCGCGGAGTTCCGTGGTTAGACGCGACATCGATATCGCGCAAGTGGCCGCCTTGATCATGCGTGACGGCCAGACAGATCTTATGATACGCTTCATGACCTTGTTGGTACTGTGGGTTTTTAGTAGTCGGCCATGCCTTCGCATTTACCCCGCATGCTTTATTATGACACGTGGACCTGTGTTCATGCGTTCCTCGTGCTTTTATATCATAGATCACTGGCAGCGGGAAGGTATTCCACGCATGATTGACGCCAGGCCCGAGACCCTTGTTATACTTCGAAGTGATGACTGAGGCGCGAGTCCCGATTTGACATGATCGCTTGTTGTAAATCAGAGTTTGGTTATCATACATGTCTCCCGCTTTATATGACTACTATGATTTCATTTACGATTTATTTTCGCCACATACTCTCTGCACTGCCAGATCGATTTTTCGGGGCCGCGCTCATGCCGCAGGCAGGTACACCGCCGTTGATCCTCGCCATGTGGTCACAGCTCAACTTTGGGAAGCTCCGCTTCTCGAAGGCTTATTCGTATAGTCCTCGTTGTCGCAGTGCTTACATTCGTGGTATGACGGCCCCGCCCCGTCGTTGTTGTCATATCTTTCGTAGAGGTCCAGAAATCGCTGTGGGCGTGGTTTGTAAAAAGGATTAAACCTCATGCTGAAAAAGTTGCTATTTATATATATACCAAGGTAACCGCTTTTGGTTAGCCTGCTCTTATTTCACCGCCTTATTACATCGTTTCATGTATTGTCTTTATGTTCACTGACACTGATGTATGTCTACTGGGTGCCCGGTAAGGCACCACCACGCCCGGTTCGGTCGTGACATAAGACACCATCCACGGTCCGTGGTCGGTCGCGACAAAAGTGGTATCGTGAGCGCTTAATCCTGGAAAGCGGTCTACAGTCGTATCTAGTAGATTCTGATTATCGCTGTGTCGCACCACATCTATAATCGAGGCTACGGATATTTAGGATTGGTTTCATACTTTCACTCTAAGATCGTGCAATAGAGATGTGTTATAGGTTGAACTTCCTCCGACATATTTTTATGTATCGCTTATGCCTCCACGCAGTGCAACCGCGCCCGTATGGCAAGACAAATTGGCGGAGTCGCTAGTAGACATGTATGTTACATGGCACGTGCTCGGTCCTTACCGAGATGATGTTTCGACGGCGAAGTTCCACGACGCTGTCACCCCCAAAGAGTTCGGGCAGCAGAAATACCATCGAGACCGCGGTACGAGCCTCCGCCATACGCCAGAGCGTAGGAGACGGGTTACGCGAGATGGCCCGCTTATTAGCCGAGATCGTGGCAACGCAGAGGACAGACGAGGCGGCGGTTCGCTTGTACCGTGGTCCACCCCAGATCTAATAGCTTGAGACTTCGGGACTTTTTGAGTTGCAGCCCACCAGAGTTCTATGGGTCGAGGCCTGAGGATGATCCTCAGGAGTTTATCCGAAGCCATTCGATCATGAGAGTGATCGTGGCCTCGGAGATAAGGTCGATATCGGGTTCACATCGGCCACGGATACCGCAGCTGATCGGGTATGATTCATGAACTATCCTGGGAGCATGCGCTTCCAGCTGTTTGGGACGAGTTCTCAGAGGCGTTCTTTAGCCATTTCTTGTCTCCGCAGATGAGGAGAGCTCGGGCCGATAGATTTCTGACGTTGAGACAGAGCGGGCGGACGGTCCGGGAGTACAACGTTGAGTTTGACTCATTGGTTCGGTATGTACCCGCTTTGGTAGCAGACATGGAGGACAGGGTGCACCGCTATGTCACAGGCTCACGACACTGGCGTAGTCGCGGAGTAGCTCTTCAGTCGGGCATGGACATTGCCCGCATGCAGGCATATGAACTTGGGTGTGAGGAACGCAGGGGCCGACGAATTGACAGGTATCAGCAGAAGAGGGCCAGGACAGCAGGGTCCTCTGGTAGTTTTCGAGGTAGACAACCTCAGCAGCAGACCGGATTTGCACCTCAGCCGGTTGAGCGCCTCCACCATCTTCCTGGACGACAGGCATTCAAAGCGGGAGCGGTTCCGTGGCCGGGTTCCCAGAGGACCGAGTTCCGCCAGATGAGGCCACCTATACCTCGGTGTGGTCGATGTGGCAATTGCCATTACGTGTCGTGTTCCTCCGAGCTTGTTACTCTTGTGGCGCAGGCCATTTGAGAGAGATTGTCCCAGAGCGGCGGCGGAATGTTATGGTTCAGCCGACGTCGATTGTTGGATCTTCGCCTTCTATGGCGTCGCCCGAGGCAAGTGTTCACGACCAAAGGCCGCGGCAGGGTCGTGGTAGGGTCCCGATTCCATTACACCCGTATTTACAAGACATGTTTTAAGGTAGTACGTAAGAGCTCACAAGTGTTAAGATTTGAGACTTGTAAAAAAAAATTATTATCTAATTATGGAATTGTCGGAAAACGTAATATTGTGACGAATGGGAGGCGACACGTGTCACCCCCTTAGTGATGTCTTGGACGAATTTTACATGGGCACGCGGTCATTTGACCCTTGTTAGAAGACAAGTCTTGCTAGCCTTAGAGCTTGACAACATTGACTAAGTCAATGACCCACATAGACTTGATATTTAGTAGAAACTCATCCAAACCTCACAAGTGTTCTAATCTACCCTCCAATGTTTTATATATTCATTCACATTGCAAGACTAGTTCCATACTTAGAAAAATTTCCACAAATTTTGTGCTACACCTTGAGGTGCTCTCGGCTCACTTCCAAGAAGAAAAAATTTCGTTTCTTGTTCTTTAAGCTCCACACTTTAAACCAAGGTTCCTATGTGTATTTTAAGCATATCTCAATAGAAAAATCTTGGAAAAAAATAGTTTACGGGTTAGTCGCAAAACGAAAACCTAAGGGTCTTTCTAGGCTTTGGATTGGAAGTTTAAGTAAAGTTTTTGGTATGGTTCTAAGGGTCTCAACGAGCGGATTGAAGTGTCTTGGAGAGGTTCTAAACTACTAGGAGCGACTTCGGATTTGAATTGGATTAAGATTCGTTGAGGTATAATCTTGTCCTTTAATGTGTTACAAGATTATATATTTATATTGTTTTTGTTAGCTTTACGTGTTGCTAGCATGAAGTTGATATGTAGAAGTTTATAAGGATTCTGGATTGATTGTAGCCTTGGAAATCCGGAATGTAATGTAAGCCATGTTAAGTTGGATTTCAATTTAGTCGTTATTAGAATCGTCGGATGTTATTGATTTGAAGATTGTGGTAGTTTTAATCAAATGCGACTTGATATCATGTTATGATTAACAATTTGGATTGAAATGGAAATTTGATAAGTATTGGTATGGTTGAACTCTAGGTGGTCGAATTTGGACTACTTTCTAAATTGTGAGCCAATTGGGGCTGTTTAGTTATTCATTTGTATTGGACTACCTTCTTTATTATTGTGAGCCAATTGGGGATGTTTAGTTATTCATTTGTATTGGACTACCTTCTTTATTGTTGTGAGCCAATTGGGGCTCTTTGGTTATTGTATTTTCGGCCTTGAAAAAGGTGGCAAAGTGAGTAGAAACAAAGGAGGTGCTGTCCGATTTTCCGTAGAATTTAGCGACTTAGCACCTAGAATATTCTACGTTTGAAATAAGAGGTTAATGGACATACTGTGACCATTATAGGTTGAAGTACTAAGTATAGTGTATCCTACTTGAAGAATGGAATAGCTCAAGGTTGAAGTACTTTGGAGCATTTTGCTACTTGTCGACAATCGTCGCGAGGTATGTGAACCTCTTCTTTCTTTGGCATGATCCTACGTATGAAATCTCCATGTGATAGTATTTCAAGATTCCTTCTAATCTTAGAAGTTAAGAAGTATTTACATTGTTGAATCTAAGTTAAGAGTACGTTTAAATTGTCCTAAGTCCTTACTAGGTCTTATGGGAGACGTTGGTAAGAACGGTTAGGAAGTTATGAGATTTGATTTAAAGGCTATGTGTCTTGATTTGTTTAAAGTAAGTAAGTGGATTTTATGTTCGAAAATGACTTGAATTTATATGTGAAAAGGGGATTGATTTTAAAAGTGGAAGTTATATGATTTTAAGGGAATGAATTACTTGGTTTTGGAAGGTATGGAACTTTATATGTTTTTGTATAAGTAATTGGGCTTTAAAGGAAGTATGTTATGAAGTTTGAAGACTAAGAACTTTGATTGTCTTTTAAGGATTATGAAGTTTTAAGCGATACGATTCTTTTTAAGTATGTATGTACGTAGTATCTTTGGATCCCGTTTTCCTAAATGTTGTAAGAATAATAGTGACATAAGTTCTCTAAAATGAATGGTTGTTATAATAGCTTTATGGGAAGTTGTTATGACGACTTAAGAAGAAGTGAAAAGATGGTTTAAAAATGTTACGTAAGGAAAAATCACACCGAGCCTACAAATAGGCCGGATTACGTTATGAGATACACCGAGCCTACAAATAGGCCGAATTACGTTATGAGATACACCGAGCCTACACATAGGCCGGATTACGCCATATTACCCCGAGCCTACACATAGGCCGGGTTACGTCATCTTACACCGAGCCCCACAGGCGGGCCGGATTATGCTACATGATTCCACAGTACACCGAGCCCCACAGGCGGGCCGGGTTATGTCACATGATTCATCAGTACACCGTGCCCCGCAAATGGGCCGGATTATGTTATGTAAGATATGTAAGTTATGTGAAAAAGACTGGATTAAACTCTTAAGTATGTATGTAAGAATATGTTGTTAAATTTTATTGAAAGAAGGAAATGAACGGTTAATATATGATTGATTTCAGGAGTTAAAAGGACATTCTTTTATACATATATGATTTGGTTATTGCATTTTATTTCTGTTCCATACTCGGTACCTGTTGTACTGACCCCCTTCGGGGGGCTGCGTTCATGCCCGCAGGTGATAGGTACACAGGTTGGTGATCCTTGCTCTTAGGATCTCTGTTCAGTTTTTGGAAGGAAGCCCTTTCACTCCGGAGGCTTATCTTTTGGTACGGTTTCCCTGATGTGGTAGACTTATGTACATTCAGGGGTATGGCGGGGCCCTGTCCCGCCGCAGTTGTAATTCTTAGAGGTCTGTAGTTACATATTGTGGGTTGGTTTGTAAAAGGAAAGGGATGTGACTGCTGTTGTTATGTATATGTATATGTGTCCAGGAAGGTAGCCTTATCGGCTAACCTGTGGTTTAATTTCTCGTTATTTTATTTTATAAGTTTCATGTATGTTCCGCTGCTATTCTCTGATGTATACCTGAACAGGGTGCCCAGGTAGGGCACCAGTCGCGGGCCCGGGGTCGGGTCGTGACAAAAGTGGTATCAGAGCAGTTAGTCCTCGGAAAGTGTCTACAGACCGTGTCTAGTAGAGTCTTGATTATCGGTGTGTTGTGCACCACATCTATAATCAGGAGGCTGCAGGACATTTAGGATTGGTTTCCATTCTTCTCACTCTGAGATCGTGCAGTAGAGCTGTATTAATAGGTTGATCCGTCTCTGACGTATTCTTATGTATGTGAATCAGCTATGCCTCCACGGAAGGCGACCAGGGCCCAGAAGGGCAAGGCAGCAGCAGGAGGCGCCGAGGCGCAGAGTTACCGTGAGTCGGGCACGCAATATGCCCGAGGTAGTAGGCGGTCGGCGAGTTCACCACGCCGGCAGACAGAGAGCCGAGAGCGCAGAGCTCCAGAGGTTCGGTACCGTGAGCCTCGATTCGCGGCCGGCCGAGTATAGAGACTACGGGGAGCATCCGATTATTGACCAAGATAGTAGTCGAGCGGCACAGTGAGCAGCAACACCCTGAGCCGATTTGCGGATTAGGGATTTTCTAGGATGTCATCCACCGAGTTTTATGGTTCGAGGTCCATGAGGATCCGCAGGAGTTCATTCGGCCTACTGATGGACCACGCAGTTCTTAGGGCTTGAGACAGAGTCATTATGCTAGCTTCCACCGTTACGCGATATCGCGTTGAACCGTTTGAGTCGTGGTTGCTTTCGAGAGGTGATGATGCTCTTCCGGTGTTTGGGAGTAGTTTACGAGGCCTTCATGGATCACTTTTTACCTCCTGAGATGAGGAGAGCCCGTGTTGATAGGTTTTTATCATTGAGGCAGAATGGGAGGACCATTAGGGAGTACAACCTAGAGTTTGACTCGTTGGCTAGGTATGCGCACACTATTGTGGCTAACATGGCCGATAGAGTCCATCGTTATGTTATGGGACTAGACCGTTATATGATCACTGCTTGCCTGGGAGTGGCCCTTCATCCAGGAATGGATATTGCCAGGATGCAGACATATGCACAGGGATTGAGGACGAGAGAGAGGACCTACTGCACCAAGGCCACCCAAGAGGCCAAGACAGCAGGGTTGAGGTGATTTTCGAGGCGAGAGCCTCGGCGAGCTAGGTCTACTTCACCGCACGCAGTGCTCCTTCCCGATTTACGGGCGGAGGTTAGATCACCGGTAAGTCGGGAGCGGTCGAGCTCGAGCTTGGATTCGTATACGCACATGGGTTCTAGACAGTCGGGGCCCCTCTTTCCTCAGTGTTCACAGTGTGGCCGGCATCACCATGGGGAATGTCGTCGTGCTACTGGTGCCTATTTTGCCTGTGGCCGTCAGGGCCATATGTTGAGGATTGTCCTAGTAGGAGAGTTGCGGGAGGATAGAAAAGTCTACCGGATCGTTGCGGGTTCTTCGCCTTCGTAGCTAGGCGGGATGTTCATCCACGGCGAGCCGTGGCGAGGGTCGTGGTGGAAGTTTCCAGTTTTAGCGGTCCTTTGAACCGCCTATATGAATTCAGGTATATCTTCGGCCCTTTACAGATCTGTATGCATGATAAGGTTATTTTATGTTTAAGTATCAAGAACGGATAATATTGAAATTATGTACGTATGCTAGAAGTAAGTTGGAAGTACGAAAAGATAACCTTTTTAGGCCTTGAATGTGAGTATATAGTGATGATGCACACTATGGATTGTTTCCTCGTTTGGTTTGTGATGGATAAATATGCAAGTGCGGTATATTAGGGCCATATGTGGCATAATTAGGTTTTGCTAAGTGCAAGTTTATGAGACTATGCCAAGGAATGATAGATTGAGCTCAAAGAACATTCGGGACGAATGTTTCTAAGGGGAAGAATGTTATCAGAACGACCGTTAGGGGCAGATTCTTTGGTGCCTTATCCCGCACCCTAGTGACACAACATCGAGAAAACCATGAAAATAAAACTTTAAACAAGAAACAAGATATATGAACATAAAACAGGCCAACCCAACGGTTACCTTCCAATAACATAAATAAATACAACTCTTTCAAAACGAACAGTTTAATCCTTTTTACAAACCCTGCCCACAACAGTACTACAGACCTCTAAGATTTACAACGACTATGACGGGACAGGGCCCCGCCATACCCCTGAATGTACAAGAACCTACAACTCAGGGAAACACATACCAAAAGATAAGCCTCCGGAGAAACGGAGCTTCCCAATATGCTGAACTGTGATCCTATGAGCGAGGATCCACGACCGATGTACCTCTACCTGCGGCATGAACGCAGCCCCGAGGTCGATAACAGTACCAAGTATGTGAAATCAGAATATCAGAAATGAAATCATACTAGTCTATAAAAGCAGGAGACATGTATGATAACCAAACTACAGTCAGGGACTCACGCCCTCAAGTCATCACTCAAATATAACTATGGGTCTCACGCCCACAACATCAATCGTGTTCGCATCATGGCCGCATGCCCCCGGAATTCTGCATCGGTGTAGACATGTCCATGATGCAACAATAATACCAATGCCCCATGGCCACATGCCCCCGGAATTCTACCTCGGTGTAGACACGTCCATGTGACATTAATAACAATATACTGGGTGATCAACCCTGCCGCATGGCCACATGCCCCCGGAATTCTACCTCGGTGTAGACATGTCCATGTAACCACAATAACAATATATCGGGTAATCAACCCTGCCGCATGGCCACATGCCCCCGGAATTCTACCTCGGTGTAGACATGTCCATGTGACATCAACAACAAGACAGTAATCAAAATGGAAACATACCCGTGGAATTCTCCGTCACTGCCAGCACGTCCAAGTAAGTTCTCAACAAGTCAACCGGCCCTCTATCGAGAGACGCGGTAACACAGAAATACAACACTTGTACAACAAAGGCTATCATCACAAGCATAGGCAAGTTTCACACAACTCAAAGTACTTTCCCATAAGTCACACAATACCCGTAGTATAAAAATAGAGTGACTATCTTTTTAAGTAAACCAAAATACTTCCTTTTGCAAAAATCAAGTAACCACATTATTTCCAAACGTTCAAGTTTGCCTAATTTCAAGTGCTCAAGTTTCTCATTTTAGAAAGGTTTTATAACTCATAGTCTTAATCCCTTTTAAAACAATTGAGTAACATATGTCATACATGTGAGTAGTTTATTCTTGTTTATAACATCTTATTACAGCAGCCATGATCTAGAAAATGTAATATCATTTTGTCTCATCTTAGCTTCTATGCAGATGGAGGTTTCTACTGATTTTAATACAACACATCATTATTCAATACATTTTCCTTTTTTAACGCTGCAGTGGTCCAGCCGATACACATTACGATTTCGAAATCAAGAAACATTATCCCTTTAAAAACCAAGTACTCATTACTCACGAATGAGGTTTCACACAAACATCCACATTAAAACAAATAAGTTAAGTCTCTTATCTTATTAGATCAAGTCTCTTAACTTCTAACATCAGTAAACCATTTTCTTACCTACATAAAGCTGTTATAACCAACTTCCCATAAAGCCGTTATAACACTTTATGTTTAAACCAAACAAATACACTTAGCACTGTCGTCCACCGTCTTACATAGTTACACACATATCATGCTAGAACAGATAGGAAGAGGTTCACATACCTCGCGACGAGTATCGACAATAAGCAAAATGCTCCAAGTACTACAACCTTGCTAGCCCTTTCCACTCCTCAAGTAGAATACGCTACTCTTAGTACTTTCACCTAAAAAGGTCACAAACGTCTATTAACTTTTAAACATACGATTCTATTTCTCTGAGAAATTCGCTTTCCCGCAACAACAGCGTAAATCTCCTCCTCTATCGAGGCCGGCGACCAAGCCAACCAGGGTTTTACACGTCTAACCGGACGTGTACAATTCTACTCAGTAATACTACACAAGTCTACTGCAATACAGTCCTATGTAAATACAGTTCAGTTCTTTTCTTTAAATTCAGGCTTAAGTCAAAAGACATTGCCGCACAATAATGTTCAGTTCTATATATAGTATACCTCAACTATATATTCCTACTACATGTAATCTCCAATTACAATAAGGGGACAAGAATATTTACCTCGACAAGCCCAAAATTATCCAAGTTATAATGTCGATCCTGAGCAAGGTTTAGCTCCTACTCCGTGCGCTCCAATCCGCTCCAAACAACCCTTAGAAGTTCTAACCAACTTCTACTCAAATACTTCAACCAACTATGAAGATTTCCTTAGGGTTTCGGTTTGAGACTAAAAGGACAAAAGGTAGTATTTCTGTTCGCTACGTATAGAGGTAAATTTTGGAATACAACAAGGTAAAGGCTAAGTTATTTAGGGCAGTAGAACAATACTCGCCGAGTATTTCTACCCACCGGGGGGTGTATTATCCGACACAACGCGGCTCGGGGGGGGGTACCCCACGGCTAACACCACAAAGGGGGGAGGCTCTCGCCACAAGGCCACCTGGGGGAGGGGAAGGCTTAGGACGAGAACACACTCAAAGGGAGGGAGAGGGACTCAAGACTTGGAAGATTTTAGGAATGGATGAAGTCTTCAAGCTTAGGGGGGTATTTATAGCAAAACCAAAGGCCAACCAATGGCCAAGATCAAGCCATGTGCAAGGCAAGTGTAAGGCCAAGATCAAGCCAAGTGCACCCTAGTCCCTACTCCTTAAAACCCTCACAAATATCTACACAAATATCTACCATCAACTTGCCCCTTCAATCGGCCAAGTGCCGCCCCACTTGCTTCCAATGTGAGGGTGACACATGTCACCCTCCCGTTGGTCCAAAATGTTTCGTCTCTCGGAAAAATCCGCAAAAATAAGAAAAGACATAGCCGGAATTTTCCCCTCGCAAGTTATGTAAAACGTTTCGTCAAAAAACGACTCTAACCGGGTGTTGTGCACAAATGTCATTCGGCCAAGCCACCTAGGCGGGGGTGACACGTGTCACCCTCCTATTGGCCCTCATAAAACGTCTTCCGAAAAATATCCACAATGGCCAAAATCTCGAAAACAAAGTGGGCTACAAAACCAGAATTTCTCCCGTGGGCCCCACGTGACCATTTCCGAAAATAAAATTCCATAATTCTAATATAATCTAAGAAGCCCAAATTCCAAATCTGGGAACCCAATTCCCTTCAACGAACATTTTTCCTTACAAAAACCGGAAACTTTTTCCGTGGAAGAATCACCTCTTTCTTCCTTTCCAATTTTTCTGTCGTGCTCTCGTACGTACGTCCTCGCATACATACCCTGAGAATACGGGGTATAACATTCTCCCCTCCTTAGAAACATTCGTCCCGAATGTTCCTTCTCAAGACGGATATCGATGAAGTTCCTCTAACAAGGGGTCAACGCCACCAGCCACGAAATAACACACGTTCTCTTCCTTCCTTACTCGTCGTGCCCTTCTCGAACACTTGAACTCTCCCAGTACGTACCATACTTCAGTCATTACTTCCGTTCCCAAAAATCTCTGGAGTCACTACCTCCAAACTTGGTCATCTTACTAACCTCAAACTTCCTTAAGGCCATTCCCGGCCTTTACGAACCGCTTCTGGTCGAACGCGTCCACGAACTCATACGATGATCATACAAACTTGGGCCTAGCATCCTCGTGACCCTACCACCTGGCGGACCACCTAACTGACCCCACCTTAATCCGGCACGGTTGACCCGTATCACGTCCTCAACCCGACCCACAATCGCGTCAAGCCCTCGTTCCCCGACACGGAACAATCCTGCTAAATCACATCATGAAAGCTACCACTTCCATCTCACATTACCCATGGACTGATCACTCACATAAAACCCACGTATACTACGCACTCTGATAAAGGTCAAACATAAAACGAATCTTTTACTCAAGACGACCTTACCTCTAAGGTCTCAATCGTGACAGTCTAGGGTTCACACTTACCACGCCCCCATACTTATCCTCCCAACTAAGCATGTTTTCTAACTCACAATTAACACAACGCCATTCGTACATAGCACATAATAATGAGACCATCATAACAAGCTGTTATACCCCGTATTTTCAGAGTATGTACGTAAGGACGTACGTAGAAAATTTGAAACTTGTACTAAGGCTTGGCCGAATTAATTTTGTTCACAACACCCGTTTAGAGTCGTTTTTCGACGAAACGTTTTCACAGCTTTCGTAGGGGAATTTCCGGCTATGTCATTTTTAATTTTTTCGGATTTTTACGAGAGAAGAAAAGTGTTGGGCCAACAAGAGGGCGCCACTTGGCACCCTCCCATCATGACGTGAGAGCTCGGTTTGGACGAAATGGAGAGGTGTAGTTGGTAGGATATTTTGTGTGTTAGTTGGTCAAGGACACATGGGTGAATCTTGGCCCTACACTTGCCTTGCACTTGGCAAGATCTTGGCCATTGGTTGGCCTTCACTTGACCTATAAATACCCCTTCCCTTTGAAGACTTCTTCATCCAAAAAAATCTCTAAGTCTTGAGAGCTCCCCCTCCCCATTTCGTGAGGCCCCCTTGGCCGAGAGTAGCGCCCCCCCTCCTAGTAGTGTGGCCGTGGGGTACCCCCCCCCTAGCCTAGTTGCTTTAGATAATACCCCCTTTGTGGTGTAGAAATACTCAAAAGTATTGTTATAATGCCCAAATTACCTTAGCCAGTATACCTTGTTGTATTCTAAGGTTATACCTATCTGAAAATGCCCGAAATACTATTATACTCCGCTACCACAAACCGAAACCCTAGGAAAATCTCCAGAGTCCGTGGGAGTTTTGTGTAGAAATGCGTTAGAACTTCTAAGGGTGGTTTAGAGCGGGTTGGAGCGCTCAGAGTTGGAGCTAAACGATTGCCCAGGATCGACTTTAACTAGGATAATTATGGGCTTATCGAGGTAATTATCTTGTCCCTCTATTGTAATTGGAAATTACATATTGTTAGAATATATAGTTGAAGTATACTATATATAGAACTGAACGTAGTTATCGGCAATGTCTTTTGACTTAAGCCTGAATAATACTTACGGCAATGTCTTGCGAGTTAAGCCCAATTTAAAAGAAGAATCTTTGAATCAGAATTACATAGGGTCAGACAATGAGACTTGTGTAGTAGTACCGTGGAGTAGAATTGTACCGTTAGGGTTAGGCGTATAACCCCCTTGGTTGGCTTGGTAGCCGCCTCGATAGAGAGAGATTTACGCTGCTGGGGAGGTCGCCAATTTTCGGTAGAATGTTCTACGATGAGATCTAAATTTTAATAAGCGCCTTGTGGCCTTATAGGTTGAAGTACTACGTGGCGCGATCTACTGGCTAAGGAGTAGCCGACGGTTGGAAGTACTGAGCGTTTTGCTATTAGTCGATACTGTCGCGAGGTATGTGAACCTCTTCCTATCTATTCTAGCATGATATGTGTGAACTATGTAGTACGGTAGACGCATACGTGCTAAATGTATTTGATTGGTTTAAAACATAAAGTGTTATAACGGCTTTATGGGAAGTTGGTTATAATACTTTATGTTGGTAAGAAAATACTTGTGGTCTTTAAAAGGTAATCGATTTGAACTATAACGGCTTGTTATGTGTTAGTAAAGAACTTGAAGTATTTCAAAAGATTTTGAATCATTTTGAAAGAAGAAGTAATACTTGGTTTTGCAAAACTTAAGAGTTATACTAGCTTTATGGGAAGTTAGGTATAACGGCTTAAGAATGTTTTCTTGATTTCGAAATCGAATGTATCGACAAACCACCGCAGTTAATAAAAGGAAATGTTTTGACTAATTAAGTATTATTAAAACCAGAGAAACTTCCATCTGCATAGAAGCTAAGATGAGACAAAATGATATTTCCTAGATCATGGTCATTGTAATAAGATTGTTATAAACAAGAATATCCTACTCACATATAAGACTTATGTTTCTCGGATAGTTAAAAGAGAATTATATTCTTAACCGAATAAGACTATGAACTACGAAACCCTTCTAAAATAAGAAACTTGAACATTGGAAAAGAAGGTTGCTACTTGATTTTACAAAGAGAAGTAATTGATTTACTTTAAAAAGATAATCACTCTATTTTCATATACTACGGGTATTGTGTGGTTTTTGTGAAGTAACGTATCTTTTAAAGATTTAATGTATGAAGTACTTTGGGGATAGGTACTCGAACTTGTTACTAGAAAGTACCTTGTGTGAATAACTTGATTGTATTGGTTTGTGATAGCCTTGTAATACTTTCTTGTTGATTTGATAAGTAAGCATGTTAGGATGCTACGTGTGTTAGTATCTTGTGATTATTGTGTAGGGTCACTCTTGTTGTGCTTACGTTGTCAAAGCGTTAAGCGTTGTATCGTTATTGTATCACATACCCTCGACTTGTTATACCGAGGGCTTGCCACCCTTGATGCGGTCTATACGGCCTATGCGATCCTTGTGACTATGCGAGCGCGGTAGCTCGAGGATTGATCATTCCGGTGTTTAGCCCGACGCGGGATTCCTATGCGGTCTGTTGAGACTATGCGGTCTTTTGAGACTATGCGGCCGCGGAGCCTAGGCGGATACCGAGGGTTGGTCGCTTTCGATGCGGGTATACCTCAGCGATGCAGGACCGTGATTCGAGGAATACCTCACGCGGTCCGCGGGTGACCTATGCGAGTCGCGAGTTCCGAGGATAGACGCGCATTGATATTGCGGGCAAGTGGCCGCCGATCATGCGTGCGATGCAGAAAGACCTCGAGATACGATTGTGGTATTTTTGGCATCGTGGGTCTTAGTAGTCGGCTATGCCTTCGTACTTGCCCCGTACGGTTTTATTGTGATAACTTTGAGGGCGTGAGTCCCTGACTTGACATGACTGCTTATTTATTGTGAACTGTATTTTGGTTATCATACATGTCTCCTGCTTTATATAGACTACTATGAATTCATTTACAGTATTTATTTTCGCCACATACTTGGTACTGTTATGATCGACCTCCTTCGGGGCCGTTCATGCCGCAGTAAAGGTACACCGCCGTTGATCCTAGCTCTCGTGGTCACAGCCGTTTGGGAAGCTCCGTTTCTCCGGAGGCTTATCAGTGGTATGGTCCCCTGTCGTCGTAAGTGTTTACATTCAGGGGTTTGGCGGGGCCCTGTCCCGCCATTGTTTTCGTATCATTCTTAGAGGTCTGTAGTACTGTTGTGGGCAGGGTTTGTAAAAATGATTAAACTGTTCATGTTGAAAGAGTTGTTATTTATATATATACTGAAGGTAACCGTTTTTGGTTAGCCTGTCTGCTTATTTCACTGTCTTATTTCACTGATTTCATGTATTGTCTTTATGTTCCGCTGATTACTTTGATGTATGGCTACTTGGGTGCCCGGGGTAAGGCACCAGTCACGGGCCCGGGTTCGGGTCGTGACAAAAGTGGTATCAGAGCAGTTAATCCTCGGAAAGTGTCTACGCATCGTATCGATGAGTCTTTATTATCGGTGTGTTGTGCACCACACCAATAATCGTGAGGCTATAGGTATTTAGGATTGGTTTCTATTCTTCTCACTCTTAGATCGTGACTTAGAGTCGTGTTGTAAGTTGGACCTCCGACGTATTTCTTTCTTACCGCTATGCCTCGCGTAGGCAACCCGCCCAGAGGTCAAGGCGCAGGCGAGCTGCGAGTAGAGTTCAGAGGCGGCGAGGCACAGCCCAATCATTACCTAGGTAGTGCTTCATTCGGGAGTTTTGCGACGCCACTAGCCCCAAGCAGAGTTTGGCACGACAATGGCAGCTCCCATCGCGCGGCCATGATATTTGAACCTTCAGTTCCACGACCGGGAACAGTGAATATAGAGTGCAAAGAAGACGACCCTGTTACTAGCTATGGATGTGGCTACCAGAGAGTATACCGATGTACCACGGGTCTTGATGACTATCTAAGAGAGGGTTGTGCAAGAGTAATTCTTCAGTTAGGCTTGAGCATGGCCTGTGTACGGGCTTATGCGCAGCAGGCCAAGAAACGTAGAGATTTACGGGTTAACAAAGGACAGCAGGAGAGGGCCAGAGCAGCAAGGTCCTTTAGTAACTTTCGAGGCGAGTCGCCTCACCAGCAGATTAGATATGCACCTCCGCCAGTGCAGAGTGGTCTTCCACAGATTTCAGGACGTTCGGGGTGTGCAGGAGTTGGTCAGAACTCCAGGGCTTCCGGTTCACAGTGTGACAGACGTCATTCCGGGGAATGTCGTCTTTTAGTTGGTACTTGTTGTACCTACGACCGTCCGGGTCTGATGTCGATGGGGTGTCCTTGTAGGAGGACTTAGCCTTCAGGATCGGTGGGTAGTTCGTCATCTTCCTTAGCTATGAGCCCTACGTGGCAGGTTTGATTAGAACGACTAAGGGGAGTGAAGCAGTAGATATAGATATATCTTTAACCCTCTAGAGATCAGTATGTGTGATAAGGTGAGTATACCTTAAGTGCTATGTTCTGATAGCAGTGTGTTAGTCGTGATTAGATCATGGTTGTTTAACCGAGTAAGATTTTGGGGGATAGAGAAGGTGTGAGCCTTAGAGCTTTTTACGTAAAGACCTTAGAGGTGAGGCCATCTCGAGAAAAGGTGTAGTGTTATGTTTGACCCTTATCGGAAGTGCATAGTGCACGTGAGTTATGTTGGGATAGGTCCCTAGTAGTGTGGAATGAAAGGGGGTAGTTGAGCTAAGAAGACCGCTAGGTTTTCGAAACGTGATTAGTGAGATTGTTCCGGATCGGGGAGCTAGTATTGTGCGCGTTGCCGGGTCGGGTTGAGGCCACGTTGCGGGTCAACCCGCGGTAGGTTTGGTGGTGGGGTCAGGTTGTGGTGGTCCCGCCTTGTGTTAGGGTTGTGAGGATGTTAGGCCCAAGTCTAGTTAACCAGCGAACGAGTTCGTGGGTGCGTTCGACCAGTGGTCGGGCCGATGGGGGCAGCCCATCGTGTTCTTCTCGGGACCGTTTACTGGCCGTGTTGAGTTATCGAAAGGTTGTAGGGCTGCACGAGGTGCCTACCTACACCTTAAGACGCATAAAGTGGAGCCAGTGTTACTACCGCTTTTTCGGAGGTTTTGCCGGGCAAGGTTAGGAACTCGGTGAATCTCGACCGCGTTCGCCGCCGGGCGGTGTGTATCTCGCAGGTAGTCGTGGGATTGTTGTCTCTGTGGAGGAAGTGTTTAAGCTACCATTTCGTGTTCGGATATCGCCTTATGAAGCCTTGTAAGAGGCGGAAGTGTAAGTTGTCGGCCGATTGGTTCGATGTTGGCAAGGTTCAGACAGTTGGTTCAGGCTTGTTCCAGCAGACTGTGGTTAGGGTGTGACGAGTTTTGGTATGACAGAGGAACTTAGCCCGTGTTACTTTGGGCCCTTTTGAGTTCATGTGAAGGATAGGCCAGGTTGCCTATATGATAGCTTTTGTCGTCCGACTTAGGAGGCAGTACGTCCGGTCTTTCGTATTGTTATGATCGGGAAAGTATCGGAGAATCCATCCAGAGTGTTCCCAGTTAATGATGACCACGTTAGAGATAGTAACCCCGAGTCTTGGAAACTGAAGCCGTATCAGAATGTGGTAAGAGTTCGAGCAACGACCTGTGGGTCGCAAGCAGCCGGCACCATTTGTTGGGTCGTCGAGCAAGGCTCGCGACAAAGTGACAAAAGTGGTACCATTTGTTGGGTCGCCGGAGAAGGTTAATGCCTCAGGCAAAGTGAAAAAGTGGTATCTACGACGAGTAAAGAGAGAAGCGAGCATGTATGGCGGGCATGGATGTGATCATTTCTTTTGTAAAGAGAAGGTGCGAAGGAAGTATATTTTAGACCCCGGTGAAGAGTGTTTTGTGGTGATGATTAGAGGTGTTTCCTCGTGGACTTTGATGTAAGTATTTACGCAGGTGCAGCTGTGGCAGGATTGTTCTCGTAAGTATAGTAGTGAAGACTATACTGGCGCGCGTTTGTTTTGAGACTTATAAGGAACATTCGGGACGAATGTTTCTAAGGAGAATGTTATACCCGTATTTTTCGAGAGTATGCGTGGGGCGTGCGTGAAAATTTGAAACTTGTACTAAGACTTGGCCGATTTAACTTTGTTCACAACACCCGGTTAGAGTCGTTTTTGGACGAAACGGTTTGAAAGCTTTCGGAGGGGGATTTCCGGCGATGTGATTTTTAAATTTTGCGGGTTTTTGAGAGAGACGAAAACTGTTGGTTAACAAGAGGGCGCCACTTGGCACCCTCCCATTGGCGGACGTGAGAGCTCGGTTTGGACGAAATGGAGAGGTGTAGTTGGTAGGATATTTTGTGTGTTAGTTGGTCAAGGACACATGGGTGAATCTTGGCCCTACACTTGCCTTGCACTTGGCAAGATCTTGGCCATTGGTTGGCCTTCACTGACCTATAAATACCCTTCCCTTTGAAGACTTCTTCATCCAAAAAAAAAATCTCTAAGTCTTGAGAGCTCCCCCTCCCCATTTCGTGAGGCCCCCTTGGCCGAGAGTAGCGCCCCCCCTCCTAGTCGTGTGGCCGTGGGGTACCCCCCCTAGCCTAGTTGCTTTCGAATCATCCCCCCCTTTCCGGAGTAGAAATCCTCTCAACAGTACTGTTATAATGCACAAAGTACCTTAGTCGTATACCTTGTTGTAATCTAAGGTTATACCTATCTGAAAATGCCTGAAATACTATTATACTTAGTCACAAAACCGAAACCCTAGAAAAATCTCCATAGTCCATTGGAGTATTGTGTAGAAGTGAGTTAGAACTTCTAAGGGTGGTTTAGAGCGGGTTGGAGCGCTCGGAGTTGGAGCTAAACGATTGCCCAGGATCGACTTTAACTAGGATAATTATGGGCTTATCGAGGTAATTATCTTGTCCCTCTATTGTAATTGGAAATTACATATTGTTAGAATATATAGTTGAAGTATACTATATATAGAACTGAACGTAGTTATCGGCAATGTCTTTTGACTTAAGCCTGAATAATACTTACGGCAATGTCTTGCGACTTAAGCCTGAATTTAAAAGAAGAATACTGAACTGTAATTACATAGGGTTGTATTACAGTAGACTTGTGTAGTAGTACCGTGGAGTAGAATTGTACCCGTTAGGGTTAGACGTATAACCCCCCCCGGTTGGCTTGGTAGCCGGCCTCGATAGAGGAGGAGATTTCTGCCATGTGGGGAGGTGCCGAATTTTTGGTAGAATGATTTCTGATGAGATCTAAATGTTAATAAGCGCCTTGTGGCCTTATAGGTTGAAGTACTACGTGTGGCGCGATCTACTTGGTCTAAGGAGTAGCCGACGGTTGGAAGTACTTGGAGCGTTTTGCTATTAGTCGATACTCGTCGCGAGGTATGTGAACCTCTTCCTATCTCTTCTAGCATGATATGTGTGAACTATGTAGTACGTTAAACGTACATGTGCTAAATGTATTTGATTGGTTTAAAACATAAAGTGTTATAACGCTTTGGGAAGTTGGTTATAACACTTTATGTTGGTAAGAAAATACTTGTGGTCTTTAAAAGGTAATCGATTTGAACTATAACTGGCTTGTTATGTGTTAGTAAAGAACTTGAAGTATTTCAAAAGATTTTGAATCATTTTGAAAGAAGAAGTAATACTTGGTTTTTGCAAAACTTAAGAGTTATACTAGCTTTATGGGAAGTTAGGTATAACGGCTTAAGAATGTTTCTTGATTTGAATCGAATGTGTATCGACAAACCACTGCCGCGTTAATCAAAGGAAATGGTTTGACTAATTAAGTAGTATTAAAACCGAGAAACTTCCATCTGCAGAAGCTAAGATGAGACAAAATGATATTTCCTAGATCATGGTTGTAATAAGATTGTTATAAACAAGAATATCCTACTCACATATAAGACTTATGTTTCTCGGATAGTTAAAGAGAATTATATTCTTAACTGAATAAGACTATGAACTACGAAACCCTTCTAAAATAAGAAACTTGAACATTGGAAAAGAAGGTTGCTACTTGATTTTACAAAGAGAAGTAATTGATTTACTTTAAAAAGATAATCACTCTATTTTCATATACTACAGGTATTGTGTGGTTTTTGTGAAGTAACGTATCTTTTAAAGATTTAATGTATGAAGTACTTTGGGGATAGGTACCCGAACTTGTTAGTAGAAAGTACCTTGTGTGAATAACTTGATTGTATTGGTTTGTGATAGCCTTGTAATACTTTCTTGTTGATTTGATAAGTAAGCATGTTAGGATGCTACGTGTGTTAGTATCTTGTGATTATTGTGTAAGGGGGGTCACTCTTGTTGTGCTTACGTTGTCAAACGTTAAGCCCGTTGTACTGTTATTGTATCACATACCCCCTTGACTTGTTATACCGAGGGCTTGCCACCCTTGATGCGGGTCTATACGGCCTATGCAGTCCTTGTGACTATGCGGAGTGCGGTAGCTCCAGGATTGATCATTCCGGGTGTTTAGCCTGATGCGGGGGATTCCCTATGCGGTCTGTTGAGACTATGCGGTCTTTTGAGACTATGCGGGCTGCGGGAGCCTAGGCGGATATCGAGGGTTAGCTGCCTTCGATGCGGGGTATACCTCGGCGATGCAGGACCATGATTGAGAATACCTCATGCGGTCATGGGTGACCTATGCGAGTCGCGCGAGTTCGAGGATAGACGCGACATTGATATTGCGGGCAAGTGGCCGCCGATGTGGTGCGGTCTAGAAAGACCTCGAGATACAGTTTGTGGTATTTTTGGTACTGTGGGTCTTAGTAGTCGTCTATGCCTTCGTACTTGCCCCGTACGGTTTTATTGTGATAACTTTGAGGCGAGTCCACGACTTGACATATTTGCTTATTTATCAGAATCGTATTTTGTTATCATACATGTCTCCTGCTTTATATAGACTACTATGAATTCATTTACGATTTATTTTCGCCACATACTTGGTACTGTTATCTTGACCTCGCCGGAAGTGCGTTCATGCCGCAGTAAAGGTACACCGCCGTTGATCCTAGCTCGTGGTCACGCAGTTTATTGGGAAGCTCCGTTTCTCGGAGGCTTATCGATGGTATAGTCCTCGCCGTAAGTGTTTACATTCAGGGGTTTGGCGGGGCCCTGTCCCGCCATTGTTGTCGTATCATTCTTAGAGGTCTGTAGTACTGTTGTGGGCAGGGTTTGTAAAAAGGATTAAACTGTTCATGTTGAAAGAGTTGTTATTTATATATATACTGAAGGTAACCGTTTTTGGTTAGCCTGTCTGCTTATTTCACTGTCTTATTTCACTGATTTCATGTATTGTCTTTATGTTCACGATTACTCGATGTATGGCTACTTGGGTGCCGGTAGGCACTACCACGCCCGGTTCGGTCGTGACAAAAGCATACCAAAACTCTAGAGGGTTAAGGATATACCCGGCTACCGCCCACTCTAATCATAGGCACGCCTGCAGGCGATAATCACAAGGCGATGAACCAACCACCGATCCGAAGGCGAGTCGTAGCATCCGTGCTACCCTTTGGTCGGACAGTTCGCAAAATGGCCCCGCTGGCCGCAAAAATAACAAGCTCCTGGCACCACGACACTCCCGAAATGCGGTCTACCACATCGACCACCGAGGTAGGTGACCGCGATCCGCCAACACCCTTACTTCCTCGAAACTCGAACCCTTGGAGCCCCGACTGCTCCCGAATACTGGATGCTCGGAAGGTTGTGGAGGACCACTGCACCGGGCGGAGGTACAAAACTAGTATCTTCCGAGGCGGTCCGCCTCGAAAGTCACCAAAGGACCCTGTTGTTCGCCTCTCGCTGATCTTGGTCATTCCGTCGACCTCTCCGTGCCTCACATCCGGTCAGCATGAGCTGCATGCGGGAAATGTCCATGCCCGGCTGAAGAGCTACTCCTGAACATGCCTCTGACATGTAATCATCGAGCCCTGAAACATATCGGTGCACTCGATCCTCCATACTAGCTACCAACGCTGGGACGTACCGGGCCAATGAGTCGAACTCCACATTGTACTCCCGAACCGTACGCCCGCTCTGTCTAAGCATCAAAAATCTGTCGGCCCGTGCCCTCCTCATCTGCGGAGGCAAGAAGTGCGTGAGGAAAGCCCCTGAAAACTCATCCCATACTGCTGGAGGTGCATGCTCTCCCCGGGAAAGCTCCCATGAATCAAACCAATCGACTGCGGTATCACGCAGCCGATGCGAACCAAAGGTCACAAACTCGGTCTCTGAAGCCTTGATCACCCGCATGATCCGCTGTAACTGCCGGATGAACTCCTGCGGATCATCCTCGTGCCTCGACCCATAAAACTCGCGGGTACAACTCGTAAAGTCCCGTAGCCTCAAACTATCTCGCTCGGGGTGAACCATCGGTGCTATCGAACTGAATCGCCAGATCCAAATATCCTCATATCTGCCACGACTCGCCAAGAATCGGGCCATCTCCTTGTAACCCATCTCCTCTCGCCTGCATCGTGGACCGGAGGCTCGTGTATCGGTCTCGGCAGCCATTGCTGCGCTCTAACCTCTTTGGGCCGCGGCGCTACAAAACCCGCCGTCAAGCACAACCTCAGTCTTGTCCGGCTCGCGCTCGTACTCCTCAGATCTCACTAGCGGCACCTCGGCTGCCTTGCCCTTCTTGGCCCGGGTTGCCTTGCGCGGAGGCATAACTGGTAAAAACGAGATACGTCAGAGGGGTCCAACTTACAACACAGCTCTAAAGCACGATCTCAGAATGAGAAGAATGGAAACCAATCCTAAATGTCCTATAGCCTCCTGATTATAGATGTGGTGCACAACACACCGATAATCAAGACTCTACTAGACACGGTCTGTAGACACTTTCCGAGGACTAATCGCTGATACCACTTTTGTAACGACTGCCCGGCGTTCTTCGTGCCTTATCCCGGGCACCCTAGTGACACAACATCAGAGAAAACCAGCGGAAAATAAAACTTTAAACAAGAAACAAGATATATGAACATAAAACAGGCCAACCCAACGGTTACCTTCCAATAACATAAATAAATACAACTCTTTCAAAACGAACAGTTTAATCCTTTTTACAAACCCTGCCCACAACAGTACTACAGACCTCTAAGATTTACAACGACTATGACGGGACAGGGCCCCGCCATACCCCTGAATGTACAAGAACCTACAACTCAGGGAAACACATACCAAAAGATAAGCCTCCGGAGAAACGGAGCTTCCCAATATGCTGAACTGTGATCCTATGAGCGAGGATCCACGACCGATGTACCTCTACCTGCGGCATGAACGCAGCCCCCCGAAGGAGGTCAGTATAACAGGTACCAAGTATGTGAAAGCGTAAATATCAGAAATGAAATCATACTAGTCTATATAAAGCAGAGACATGTATGATAACCAAACTACGATCACAACATAAAAGCGATCATGTCGAGAGGACTCACGCCCTCAAGTCATCACTCAAATATAACTATGGGTCTCACGCCCACAACATCAATCGTGTTCGCATCATGGCCGCATGCCCCCGGAATTCTGCATCGGTGTAGACATGTCCATGATGCAACAATAATACCAATGCCCCATGGCCACATGCCCCTGAATTCTACCTCGGTGTAGACACGTCCATGTGACATTAATAACAATATACTGGGTGATCAACCCTGCCGCATGGCCACATGCCCCCGGAATTCTACCTCGGTGTAGACATGTCCATGTAACCACAATAACAATATATCGGGTAATCAACCCTGCCGCATGGCCACATGCCCCCGGAATTCTACCTCGGTGTAGACATGTCCATGCGACATCAACAACAAGACAGTAATCAAAATGGAAACATACCCGTGGAATTCTCCACATCGCCAAAGACGCCCAAGTAAGTTCTCAACAAGTCAACCGGCCCTCTATCGAGAGACGCGGTAACACAGAAATACAACACTTGTACAACAAAGGCTATCATCACAAGCATAGGCAAGTTTCACACAACTCAAAGTACTTTCCCATAAGTCACACAATACCCGTAGTATAAAAATAGAGTGACTATCTTTTTAAGTAAACCAAAATACTTCCCTTTGCAAAAATCAAGTAACCACATTATTTCCAAACGTTCAAGTTTGCCTAATTTCAAGTGCTCAAGTTTCTCATTTTAGAAAGGTTTTATAACTCATAGTCTTAATCCCTTTTAAAACAATTGAGTAACATATGTCATATATGTGAGTAGTTTATTCTTGTTTATAACATCTTATTACAGCAGCCATGATCTAGAAAATGTAATATCATTTTGTCTCATCTTAGCTTATATGCAGATGGAGGTTTCTACTATTTTAATACAACACATCATTATTCAATACATTTTCCTTTTTTAACGCTGCAGTGGTCTGTCGATACACATTCTGATTTCCGAAATCAGTAAAACATTATCCCTTTAAAAACCAAGTACTCATTACTCACGAATGAGGTTTCACACAAACATCCACATTAAAACAAATAAGTTAAGTCTCTTATCTTATTAGATCAAGTCTCTTAACTTCTAACATCAGTAAACCATTTTCTTACCTACATAAAGCTGTTATAACCAACTTCCCATAAAGCCGTTATAACACTTTATGTTTAAACCAAACAAATACACTTAGCACCTGTACGTCCACCGTACTACATAGTTACACACATATCATGCTAGAACAGATAGGAAGAGGTTCACATACCTCGCGACGAGTATCGACAATAAGCAAAATGCTCCAAGTACTACAACCTTGCTAGCCCTTTCCACTCCTCAAGTAGAATACGCTACTCTTAGTACTTTCACCTAAAAAGGTCACAAACGTCTATTAACTTTTAAACATACGGTTCCATTTCTACGTAAAATTCAAAGACCTCCCCGCAACAGCGTAAATCTCCTCCTCTATCGAGGCCGGCCACCAAGCCAACCAGGGGGGGGTTTTACACGTCTAACCGGACGTGTACAATTCTACTCAGTAATACTACACAAGTCTACTGCAATACAGTCCTATGTAAATACAGTTCAGTTCTTTTCTTTAAATTCAGGCTTAAGTCAAAAGACATTGCCGCACAATAATGTTCAGTTCTATATATAGTATACCTCAACTATATATTCCAACTACATGTAATCTCCAATTTCAATAAGGGGACAAGAATATTTACCTCGACAAGCCCAAAATTATCCAAGTTATAATGTCGATCCTGAGCAAGGTTTAGCTCCTACTCCGTGCGCTCCAATCCGCTCCAAACAACCCTTAGAAGTTTTAACCAACTTCTACTCAAATACTTCAACCAACTATGAAGATTTCCTTAGGGTTTCGGTTTGAGACTAAAAGGACAAAAGGTAGTATTTCCGGGCTCTACGTATAGAGGTAACTTTTGGAATACAACAAGGTAAAGGCTAAGGTATTTTGGGCATTATAACAATACTCGGAGAGTATTTCTACCAAGAGGGGGGGTGTATTATACGAAACAACTAGGCTAGGGGTACCCCACCTAGCACCACAAAGGGGGAGGGAGGCTCTCGCCACAAGGCCACCTCGGGGAGGGGGAAGGCTTAGGACGAGAACACACTCAAAGGGAGGAGATGGACTCAAGACTTGGAAGTTTTAGGAATGGATGAAGTCTTCAAGCTTAGGGGGGTATTTATAGCAAAACCAAAGGCCAACCAATGGCCAAGATCAAGCCATGTGCAAGGCAAGTGTAAGGCCAAGATCAAGCCAAGTGCACCCTAGTCCCTACTCCTGAAAACCCTCACAAATATCTACACAAATATCTACCATCAACTTGCCCTTGATCGGCCAAGTCGCCCACTTGTTTCCATTGAGGGTGACACATGTCACCCTCCCGTTGGTCCAAAATGTTTCGCCTCTCGAAAAATCCGCAAAAATAAGAAAAGACATAGCCGAATTTTCCCTCGCAGTTATGTAAAACGTTTCGTCAAAAAACGACTCTAACCGGGTGTTGTGCACAAATGTCATTCGGCCAAGCCACCTAGGCGGGGGTGACACGTGTCACCCTCCTATTGGCTCTCATAAAACGTCTTCCGAAAAATATCCACAATGGCTAAAATCTCGAAAACAAAGTGGGCCCCAGAAAACCGTAAATTTCTCCCGTGGGCCCCACGTGACCATTTCCGAAAATAAAATTCCATAATTATAATATAATCTAAGAAGCCCAAATTCCAAATCTGGGAACCCAATTCCCTTCAACGAACATTTTTCCTTACAAAAACCGGAAACTTTTTCCGTGGAAGAATCACCTCTTTCTTCCTTTCCAATTTTTCTGTCGTGCTCTCGTACGTACGTCCTCGCATACATACTCTGAGAATACGGGGTATAACAGTTACACCCCGTATTTACAAGACATGTTTTAAGGTAGTACGTAAGAGCTCACAAGTGTTAAGATTTGAGACTTGTAAAAAAAAAAAATTATTATCGGAATTATGGAATTGTCGGAAAAACGTAATATTGTGACGAATGGGAGGGCGACACGTGTCACCCCCCTTAGTGATGTCTTGGACGAATTTTACATGGGCACAAGGGTCATTTGACCCTTGTTAGGAAGACAAGTCTTGCTAGCCTTAGAGCTTGACAACATTGACTAAGTCAATGACCCCACATAGACTTGATATTTAGTAGAAACTCATCCAAACCTCACAAGTGTTCTAATCTACCCCCTCCAATGTTTTATATATTCATTCACATTGCAAGACTAGTTCCATACTTAGAAAAATTTCCACAAATTTTGTGCTACACCTTGAGGTGCTCTCGGCCAAGCTCACTTCCAAGAAGAAAAAATTTCGTTTCTTGTTCTTTAAGCTCCACACTTTAAACCAAGGTTCCTATGTGTATTGTAAGCATATCTCAATAGAAAAATCTTGGAAAAAAATAGTTTACGGGTTAGTCGCAAAACGAAAACCTAAGGGTCTTTCTAGGCTTTGGATTGGAAGTTGAAGGAAAGTTGTTGGTATGGTTCTAAGGGTCTCAACGAGCGGATTGAAGTGTCTTGGAGAGGTTCTAAACTACTAGGAGCGACTTCGGATTTGAATTGGATTAAGATTCGTTGAGGTATAATCTTGTCCTTTAATGTGTTACAAGATTATATATTTATATTGTTGTTGTTAGCTTTACGTGTTGCTAGCATGAAGTTGATATGTAGAAGTTTATAAGGATTATGGATTGATTGTAGCCTTGGAAATCCGGAATGTAATGTAAGCCATGTTAAGTTGGATTTCAATTTAGTCGTTATTAGAATCGTCGCATGTTATTGATTTGAAGATTGTGGTAGTTTTAATCAAATGCGACTTGATATCATGTTATGATTAACAATTTGGATTGAAATGGAAATTTGATAAGTATTGGTATGGTTGAACTCTAGGTGGTCGAATTTGGACTACTTTCTAAATTGTGAGCCAATCAGTCATTAGTTATTCATTTGTATTGGACTACCTTCTTTATTATTGTGAGCCAATTGGGGCTGTTTAGTTATTCATTTGTATTGGAATACCTTCTTTATTGTTATGAGCCAATTGGGGCTGTTTGGTTATTGTATTTTCGGCCTTGAAAAAGGTGGCAAAGTGAGTAGAAACAAAGGAGGTGCTGTCCGATTTTCCGTAGAATTTAGCGACTTAGCACCTAGAATATTCTACGTTTGAAATAAGAGGTTAATGGACGTACTGTGACCATTATAGGTTGAAGTACTAAGTATAGTGTATCCTACTTGAAGAATGGAATAGCTCAAGGTTGAAGTACTTTGGAGCATTTTGCTACTTGTCGACAATCGTCGCGAGGTATGTGAACCTCTTCTTTCTTTGGCATGATCCTACGTATGAAATCTCCATGTGATAGTATTTCAAGATTCCTTCTACTCTTAGAAGTTAAGAAGTATTTACATTGTTGAATCTAAGTTAAGAGTACGTTTAAATTGTCCTAAGTCCTTACTAGGTCTTATGGGAGACGTTGGTAAGAACGGTTAGGAAGTTATGAGATTTGATTTAAAGGCTATGTGTCTTGATTTGTTTAAAGTAAGTAAGTGGATTTTATGTTCGAAAATGACTTGAATTTATATGTGAAAAGGGGATTGATTTTAAAAGTGGAAGTTATATGATTTTAAGGGAATGAATTACTTGGTTTTGGAAGGTATGGAACTTTATATGTTTTTGTATAAGTAATTGGGCTTTAAAGGAAGTATGTTATGAAGTTTGAAGACTAAGAACTTTGATTGTCTTTTAAGGATTATGAAGTTTTAAGCGATACGATTCTTTTTAAGTATGTATGTACGTAGTATCTTTGGATCCCGTTTTCCTAAATGTTGTAAGAATAATAGTGATATAAGTTCTCTAAAATGAATGGTTGTTATAATAGCTTTATGGGAAGTTGTTATGATGACTTAAGAAGAAGTGAAAAGATGGTTTAAAAATGTTACGTAAGGAAAAATCACACCGAGCCTACAAATAGGCCGGATTACGTTATGAGATACACCGAGCCTACAAATAGGCCGGATTACGTTATGAGATACACCGAGCCTACACATAGGCCGGATTACGCCATATTACCCCGAGCCTACACATAGGCCGGGTTACGTCATCTTACACCGAGCCCCACAGGCGGGCCGGATTATGCTACATGATTCCACAGTACACCGAGCCCCACAGGCGGGCCGGGTTATGTCACATGATTCATCAGTACACCGTGCCCCGCAAATGGGCCGGATTATGTTATGTAAGATATGTAAGTTATGTGAAAAAGACTGGATTAAACTCTTAAGTATGTATGTAAGAATATGTTGTTAAATTTTATTAAAAGAAGGAAAGGAACGGTTAGTATATGATTGATTTCAGGAGTTAAAAAGGACATTCTTTTATACATATATGATTTGGTTATTGCATTTTATTTCTGTTCCATACTGCACTGTTGTTATCGACTTCTTCGGGGGCTGCGTTCATGCCCGCAGGTGATAGGTACACAGGTTGGTGATCCTTGCTCTTAGGATCTCTGTTCAGTTTTTGGAAGGAAGCCCTTTCACTCCGGAGGCTTATCTTTTGGTACGGTTTCCCTGATGTGGTAGACTTATGTACATTCAGGGGTATGGCGGGGCCCTGTCCCGCCGCAGTTGAAATTCTTAGAGGTCTGTAGTTACATATTGTGGGTCGGTTTGTAAAAGGAAAGGGATGTGACTGCTGTTGTTATGTATATGTATATGTGTCCAGGAAGGTAGCCTTATCGGCTAACCTGTGGTTTAATTTCTCGTTATTTTATTTTATAAGTTTCATGTATGTTCCGCTGCTATTCTCTGATGTATACCTGAACAGGGTGCCCAGGTAGGGCACCAGTCGCGGGCCCGGGGTCGGGTCGTGACACCAGCGGTCCTCAGAACCGCATTTATGCTATGTCCAGCCGTCAGGACCAGGAGGCGTCACCAGATGTCGTCACAGGTACATTATTGGTTTCTTGTTGTGATGTATATGCTTTGATAGATCCAGGTTCTACCTTGTCCTATATATCTCCTCATATTGCTGGTAGAATAGGGATAGAGCCCGAGTCCATAAAACCTTTTGAGGTGGCTACGCCAGTAGGTGATTCGGTGGTAGCTGAGTGGGTTTATAAGGCTTGCCCAGTGACTATATACAGTCGTCAGACTCTAGCCGACTTGATAGAGTTGGATATGACGGATTTTGATGTGATTATGGGTATGGATTGGCTAGCGTCTTGCTATGCCAATGTGGACTGTAGAGAGAGATTGGTACGGTTCCAGCTCGCGAGCCGTTATCGAGTGGAAGGAATATCGCGTCGCGGCGGTAGGTTTATTTCTTACCTCAAGGCTAGGAAGATGGTGCGGAAGGGGTATATCTACCATATGGTTCGGGTATTCGACATCGATGTCGAGATACCGCACCTTCATCGATCCTGTTAGAGAGTTTCCAGACGTATTCCCAGACGAGCTTCCGGGTATCCCTCCTGAGAGGGAGATTGAGTTTTGAATTGATATGTCGCCAGACACCCGACCGATATCTATTCCACCATACAGGATGACACCTGCCGAGTTGAGGGAATTGAAAGACCAGCTGAAAGATTTGCTGGAGAAAGGCTTTATCAGGCCTAGTGTTTCTCCCTGGGGAGCGCCAGTGTTATTTGTAAAGAAGAAAGACGGGACACTGCGTATGTGTGTTGATTACAGGCAGCTGAATAAGGTAACTATCAAGAACAGATACCCCCTTTCCAGGATTGATGATTTGTTTGACCAGTTGCAGGGTGCAAGGTGTTTCTCCAAGATAGACCTGCGGTCTGGTTATCATCAGGTGCGAGTTAGAGAGACAAATATCCCAAAGACTGCATTCAGGACCCGGTATGGGAACTATGAGTTTAGGGTGATGTCTTTCGGGTTGACCAACGCCCCAGCAGTATTCATGGATTTGATGAACCGGGTGTTCAAGCCATTCTTGGACATGTTCGTTATAGTATTCATTGATGATATCCTGGTTTATTCGCGCACAGAGCAGGAGCATGCAGATCACTTCAGGGAGGTATTGGGAGTCCTCCGGGACCGGCAGTTGTATGCCAAGTTCTCGAAATGCTAGTTTTGGTTGGCCTCAGTGGCTTTCCTAGGGCATGTTATCGGGGCCGATGGTATTCGGGTTGATACAGCAAAGATTGAGGCAGTCAAGACTTGGCCTAGACCCACTACACCGGCAGTGCGCAGCTTCGGGCCTTGTAGGTTATTATCTGAGATTTGTGGAGAAGTTTGCTTCCATTTCAAAGACCTTGACTAGCCGACTCGTAAAGCGCTTATGTTCCGTGGACGGATGCTTGTGAGAAAGTTTCCAAGCATTAAAGGAGAAGTTGACGCATCGCCCAGCTTCTACTCTTCCGCAGGGTTTAGACGGATTTGTGGTTTATTGTGATGCGTCGTGTCGGGCTCAGTGCGTCGACGCAAAGACGACAAAGTTATAGCTTACGCATCTCGACAGCTCAGGAAGCATGAGAAGAACTATCCCACACATGACTTAGAGTTGGCAGCAGTGGTTCATGCCTTGAAGATCTGGAGACATTATTTATATGGAGTTCATGTGGATATTTACACCGACCACAAGAGTCTCCAATATATCTTCAGCCAGAGGGAGCTGAACTTGCGGCAGAGACGGTGGTTGGAGCTGCTTAAGGATTACGATGTCGATATCCTCTACCACCCAGGGAAGGACAATGTAGTTGCAGATGCTCTTAGTCGCAGATCGATGGGTAGTCTGTCAGGTGTGCAGCCAGAGAAGAGGGATATGGTCCGCAGTTACATCAGCTAGCGAGCCTTGGGGTTCGTTTGGTTGGTTCTGATAGTAGTGGAGTTCGGGTTCGAGAGGTTGCCGAGTCTTCCACCGTCGAGGAGGTGAAGACGTGACAGTATGAGGATCCGATTATGGTACGGTATCGAGATACGACTATTCGGGAAGAGAAAAGTCTATTTGAGGTAGCGCCTGATGGGGTGCTAAGATTTGAGGGCCGGTTGTGTGTCCCCGATGTGACCGGACTTCGTCAGCAGATTCTGGGGGAGGCACACAGTGCTCGTTACTCTATTCATCCGGGGTCGACTAAGATGTACCATGACCTCAGATGTGTGTATTGGTGGGATGGCCTGAAGAGGGACATTGCGGAGTTTGTGGCGCAGTGTCCGAATTGTCAGCAGGTCAAGGTGGAGCACCAGAAGCCCGGTGGGCTATTGCAGGCTATTGATATTCCGACTTGGAAGTGGGAAGTGATCAATATGGAGTTTATTACAAGGTTACCTCACACTCATAGGAAGCATGATTCCATCTGGGTTATCATCGACAGTCGATTTAAATCACCTATTTTCTTCCAAATACGACGACGCCTACGAGGATTATGCTAGATCAGATATCGAGAGATTGTGAGATTGCACGGAGTGCCTATATCGATCATTTCGCATAGGGAACTCGGTTCTCGCTAACTTCGAGGTCTTTCCGTAAGGGTTAGGGACCTGTGAGTCTCAAGATCGCATTTCATCCTCAGACCGACGGACAGGCCGAGCGCACTATCCAGACACTTGAGGATATGCTGCGAGCCTGTGCTATCGATTTCAGGGGTAGCTAGGAGGATCATTTACCTCTTGTGGAATTTGCATATAACAACAACTACCATTCTAGTATCCAGATGGTGCCTTATGAGGCCTTATATGAGAGGAGGTGCAGGTCACCGATAGGCTGGTTTGAAGTGAGAGAAGTTCAGTTAGTCGGGCCGGACTTGATTCAGCAGGCAGTGGATAAGGTGAAGCTTATCCAGGAGCGGTTGTTGGCAGCTCAGAGTCGACAGAAGTCGTATGCAGATCATCGGCGTCGACACTTGGATTTTGAGGTAGATGATTGGGTCTTCCTGAAGGTATCACCCATGAAGGGCGTGATGAGATTTGGGAAGAAAGGGAAACTTAGCCCAAGGTACATTGGGCCTTATCAGATTGTCCGTAAAGTAGGCAAGGTTGCCTATGAGTTGGATCTGCCATCCGATCTGGAGGAAGTACATCCAGTTTTTCGTGTATCTATGTTGCGGAAATGTATTGAAGATCCATCTAGAGTACACCCGATTTGTGATGTCCAGGTGACAGAGGGGTTATCATATGAGGAGAGTCCCATAGCGATACTCGATCGTCATGTTAGACGACTATGGACAAAGGATGTGGCCTTCGTCAAGGTCTTATGGCGGAACGAGAACATGGAGGAAATGATGAAGAAGTATCCTCACTTATTCCCTACAGCTCCAGGTGACCCACTTTCCTGATTGTTAGTTCTTAAATTTGGCAATTATGCTTAAGTATTGTTGTGGCCTGTGGAGCGTCTTTATTTGCAAGAAAAATAGTTAAGAGGGTCTATGTCCAGATTGTAATTTGAGTAAGACTAGAAGGAACATTCGGGACGAATGTTTCTAAGAGGGGGAGAATGTTATACCCCGTAGTTCTGGCCATGCGTATGGGGACGTACGAAAGGAGTTAAGATTTAAATTTTTGATGGAATGTTTCGGACGGGTTTTTAGTCAACTTTGAGGCGGGTTATGACCCGTTATGTTGAGAGTTCCTAGGTGTTTCAAAGTCCTAGTACGTAGTTCGTTGAGTCTAGTTTCCAACGCACCCAACCGTTCGTCGATAGGACATCGGAGTAGAAAGTTATGGGAGTTACAAGTTCAAGACGCACTCGGGCGTAAAAGTATTTCGGTCGAGCCAGGTGCGGCGCCGGATGCGGGTCGGCGCCAAATGTTCTGAAAGTTCGCTGTAGTTGCAGCGCCGAGGCGGGTTCTGCGAGGCTGGGTGGAAAAATCTGAACTGTTTTGTTTTAAAAAAAGGCCATGGGAGGGTGACAAGTTTCCCCCCCCCCCCCATCTGATTTTTGCATGTCCTATTTATTGACCAAGTCTTGAAGACTTGGTCATTCTTCAAGCTCTTCTCTCTCTCTAAAAATTAAAAGCTCTTCCTTCTCTCTAGAAGATCAAGAGGAAATCAAGACTTGAGAAAAATCTGAAAAAGGTGGCAAGAAGGAAACTTGTTGTCAAGCTTGTAGGAGATTTTGTGGTGGTGATTGTGGAAAGGAGGCTAGTGAATTTGTTGGATTAATTTGGCTAAAGTTCTAAGGTAACAATTCCTTCTCTTTTTGCTAGTTTATGGTGTTGCATGTGAAGAAGAAAGAACTTGTAGTGGTAAATATTGCTCTTAGCTATATTGCATGTAAGAAATATGATTTGGATTTGAAGGGATTGAATAAGGTTAGGATGTGAACATGTTGTAGCCAAAATACTACCTTTAACTTATTGATTTAGTTAATATGCATTGTTGGGCAGAATTTTACACATCCAAGGTTAGGTGTGTAATCCCTTTTGTATTGATTGGATTGTTGGGCCTTAAAAGTGGTGTTTGGATGTTGAATTCGGCCTTGAAAAAGGTGGCAAAGTAGGTAGAACAAAGGAAATGCTGCCTGATTTTCCGTAAAATTTAGTGACTTTGCACTTGGAATATTCTACGTTGAAGCTAGAGGTTAATAAACGTATTATGGTCATTATAGGTTGACGTACGACGTGCGGTATATTGGACTTAGCAAGTGGATTTGTTATACCCCGTAGTTCCAGGATATGTATGCGAGGACGTACGTACGAGAATACGACAGAAAGATTGGAAAGGAAGAAAGAGGTGATTTTTCCACGGAAAAGTTTTCGGTTTTTGTGAAGGAAAAAGGTTCGTTAATGGGAATTGGATTCCCAGATTTGGTATTCGCACTTCTGGAATATTAGAGAATTATGGAATTTTATTTTCTAAATGGTCACGTGGGCCCACGGAGAAATTTACTGCTTTGTGGGCCCACTTTGTTTTCTAGATTTTGGCCATTGTGGATATTTTCTAAGATGTTTTATTTTGGGCCAATAGGAGGTGACACGTGTCACCCCGCCTAGTGGCTCGCCGAATGGCATTTGTGCACAACACCCTGCTAGAGTCGTTTTTGATTAAACGCTTTACATAACTTGCGAGGGAAAATTCCGCTATGTCTTTTCTTATTTTTTCGGATTTTTACGAGACAACGAACAGTTTGGACCAAAGAGAGGGAGGCACTTGGCACCCTCTCATCAGCGGGCAAGGTGGCGCGACTGACGACTTTGGGGTGTCAAGTGGTAGATATTTTTGTGTAGATATTTGTGAGGGTTTTAAGGAGTAGGGTCTAGGGGGCACTTGGGTGAATCTTGGCCTTACACTTGCTATACACTTGGCTAGATCTTGGCCATTGGTTGGCCTTGGCTTGTGCTATAAATACCCCTCTCCTTTGATGAACTTCTTCATCCTAAATATTTCCTAAGTGTTAGAATCCTCCCCCTCCCTTCCTTATGGTTCTCGTCCCTCCCCCTTGTGGCCGAGAGCACCCCCCCCTCTAGGGGTGCTAGCCGAGTGTACCTCCCTAGCCTAGTTGCTTGTGATAATACCCCCTCAGGTGGAGAAATACTCTCAAAAGTATTGTTATAATGCCCAAATTACCTTAGCCGTATACCTTGTAGTATTCTAAGGTTATACCTATACGAAAAGCCCGGAAATACTATTATACTTTCCGTCAGTCACAAAACCGAAACCCTAGGGAAAATCTCCATAGTTAGTTGGAGTGTTATGTAGAAGTTGGTTAGAACTTCTAAGGGTGGTTTGGAGCGGGTTGGAGCGCCTGAGTCGAGCTAAACCTTGCTCGTGAGCGACATTAAACTCCGATAATTATGGGCTTATCGAGGTAATTATCTTGTCCTATTGTAATTGGATATTACATGTCAGGAATATATAGTTGAAGTATACTATGTATATAATCAACATAGCTTGTGGCAATGTCTTTGGACTTAAGCTCAAGAATCGAATCAACTGTTTTTACATATGATCAGACATGCAGCTTGTGTAGCTTTTACGTGGAGTAGAATTGTACCCGTCGTTAGATGTATAACCCTCGTTGGCTTCGTAGCGGCCTCGATAAAGCGAGAGATTTACGCTGTTGGGGGAGGCGCCGAATTTTCTAGAATGTTCTCGCAATGAGGTCTAAATGTTAATAAGCGCCTTGTGGCCTTATAGGTTGAAGTACTACGTGTGGCGCGATCTACTTGGCTTAAGGAGTAGCCGACGGTTGGAAGTACTTGAGCGTTTTGCTATTAGTCGATACTGCCGCGAGGTATGTGAACCTCTCCTATCTCTTCTAGCATGATATGTGTGAACTATGTAGTACGGTAGACGATACGTGTTAAATGTATTTGATTGGTTTGAAACATAAAGTGTTATAACGCTTTATGGGAAGTTGGTTATAACACTTTATGTAGGTCCAAAATACTTTGTGGTTTTTAAAAGGTAAATGATTTGTTTATAATCGCTTGATGTGTGATAATAAAGAACTTGAAGTATTTCAAAAGATTTCTAAATCGCTTTGAAAGAAGAGTGATACTTGGTTTCTTTTGAAAACTTAAGAGTTATACTAGCTTTATGGGAAGTTAGGTATAACGCTTAAGAATGTTTTACCGATTTTGGAAATCGTGATGTGTATCGACAAACCATCTGCAGTTAATAAAAGGAAATGTTTTGAATAATTAAGTATTATTAAAACCGAGAAACTTCCATCCGCATAAGCTAAGATGAGACAAAATGATATTTCCTAGATCATGGTCATTGTAATAAGATTGTTATAAACAAGAATATCCTACTCACATAAGACTTATGTTTCTCGAATGTTTAAAAGAGAATTATATTCTTAAATGAATAAGGCTATGAACCACTAAACCTTTCTAAAATAAGAAACGTGAACATTTGAAATTAGGCAAACTTGGGCGCTTGGAAAATAATGTTGTTACTTGATTTTACAAAGGTAAGAGTTTTGGTTTTCTTAAAAGGACACCACTCTATTTTATACTACGTATCAGGTGACTTATGTGAAAGAAACAGATCTTTTAAAGATTTAATGTGAAGTACTTTGGGGTTAGACCGAACTTGTTAGTAAAGCACCTTGTGTGAATAACTTGATTGTATTGGTTTGTGATAGCCTTGTAATACTTTCTTGTTGATTTGAGAAGTAAACATGTTAGGATGCTACGTGTGTTAGTATCTTGTGATGTTAGTGTAAAGGGGTTTCCTCGATCGCGCTTAAAGTTGTTTGACTATCACCGTTATGTTGGTATTGTACCACTCACCTTGACTTGTGTCCGAGGTTGTCGCCTCCGTCGCGGGTAGACTCAGCGATGCAGGACCATGATTCGAGAATACCCTACGCGGTCCGGGGATCCATGCGGAACTACGAGTTCCGTGTTAGTGTCGCGCCTTGTGGTCACGCGGTCCTTGTGGCTACGCGGATCGCGAGTCCGTGACGCCGGGAGTAGCTACCCTCGATGCGGGGTTATACCTCACGCGCCTATGAGGTTGGCCTATGCGAGCTGCGGAGAGTTCGAGGCTAGACGCGCACATTTGATATCAGCGCGAGTGACCGGCTTTTATCATGTGACGGTTCAGACAGATATCATGACACGCTTTATGACCTTGTTGGTACTGCTGGTGTTAGTAGTCGCTATGCCTTCGCATTTACCTCGCATCGTTTCATTAGGACACGTGGGACCCGTGTTCATGTGTATTCCTTGGTGCTTGTATATCATAAATCGCCGGCAGATGAGGAAGGTATTCCACGCACGATTGATGTTGAGCGTGAGTCCACGACTTGACACGATCGCTATTTATGGTGAATCGTAGTTTGGTTATCATACATGTCTCCCGCTTGTATAGACTACTATGATTTCATTTACGATTTATTTTCGTTTCACATACTTGTACTGTTAGATCGACCTCCTTCGGCTGCGTTCATGCCGCAGTAAAGGTACACCGTCATTGATCCTCGCTCTTAGGTCACAGCTTCTGCGTTGGGAAAGCTCCGTTTCTCGAGGCTTATCGATGGTATAGTCCCTGTTGTTGTAGGTGTTACATTCGTGGTATGGCGGGCCCCGTCCCGCCATTGTTGTCGATCATTCCTTAGAGGTCTGAGTAATCGCAAGGCGTGGTTGTAATAAGGATTAAACTGTTAATGATTGTAAAAAGTTGTTTTTTATATATAAGCCTAAAGGCAAGTTTTTTTCTCAGATTATTGTTTCATATTTCATAATATGTCTTGTATTGTTTTATGTTCCGCTGATTACTCTGATGTTGTATCACTAGGGTGCCCGGGGTAAGGCACCAGTCACGGGCCCGGAATCGGGTCGTGACAGGATTGACCCGAAGAGGTATGTGGAACTTTCCTACCTCTTGAGCATGAATAGTTGCATCTATGTAGTACGGTAGACGTACAAGGCTTTGATATCCCTTACTTGTTTTAATGATGTCTTAAGTTTCAAAGTCAAGGGACTTGAAGTGGTTTAAGTAGGTGATATGTCACGACCCGAACCCGGGCCCGTGACTGGTGCCTTACCCCGGGCACCCAAGTAGACATACATCAGAGTAATCAGCGGAATATAAGACAAGACATGAAATAACATGAAGTGTGAAACAGTTATCTGAGAAAAGTTGCCTTTCGGCATATATATATAAAAACTTAAATCCGAACAGTTACATCCCTTTTACAAACTCGCCACAACAGATTACTGCACTTCTAAGAATGATATAACAACAATGGCGGGACAGGGCCCCGCCATACCCCTGAATGTAAGTACCTACAACGACAGGGGACTATACCCAATATAAGCCTCCAGAGAAACGGAGTTTCCCAAACGCTGAACTGTGACCCTATGAGCGAGGATCAACAACTGATGTACCTCTACCTGCGGCATGAACGCAGCCCCCGGCGAGGTCAAGATAACAGTACCAAGTATGTGAAACCAAAATAATGTAAATGAAATCATAGTAGTCTATATAAAGCAGAGACATATATGATAACCAAACTACGCTCACAATAAATAAGCATATGTCAAGTCGTGACTCACGCCTCAAAGTCATCACTCAAATATAACTATGGGTCTCACGCCCACAACATCAATCATGCCCGTGGAATACCTTCCTCACCGCTGATCTATGATATAAAAGCACCAAGGAATACATGAACACTGTGTCCCACCAGATCATACTAAAACCGTGCGGTAAGTACGAAGGCATAGCCGACTACTAAAACCCAAGCACCAACAAAGTCATAAATCAGATCATGAGGTCTGCCTAGACCGCCACATGATCGGCCGCCACTCACCCGCAGATCAAATGTGCGCGTCTAGTCCCGAACTTCCGCGACTCGCATAGGCCACTCACATAGGCCCGCATGAGGTATTCCCCGCATCGAGGGTAGCTACTCCCCGACATTGTCCTGGACTCGCAGTCCGCATGGCCACATAGACCGCATGACCATATAGGTCGCACACTAACCTGGAACTCTCGTAGCTCCGCATAGGTCCCCTGGACCCGCATGAGGTATTCTCGAATCATAGTCCCAGACTGCCTGAGCTATACCCCGCATCGGAGGGCAGCTTAACCCCCGATATCATGTCAAGAGGTGAGTGGTACAATACTATCATAACGGCTTATCGTTAAACAACATAAGCACAATCAAGGGAAACCCCTTTACACAAACATCACAAGATACTAACACACGTAGCATCCTAACATGTTTACTTATCAAAGAAACAAGAAAGTATTACAAGGCTATCACAAACCAACACAATTGAGTTATTCACACAAGGTACTTTCTACTTTATGTTAACAAGTTCGGGTTTTATCCCCAAAGTACTTCATACATTAACTCTTTAAAAGATCCGTTTCATTCACAAAAGTCACACAATACCCGTAGTATAAAAATAGAGTGACTATCTTTTTAAGTAAACCAAAACACTTTCCTTTGTAAAATCAAGTAACAACATTATTTTCCAAACGTTCAAGTTTGCCTAATTTCAAATGCTCAAGTTTCGCATTTTCGAAAGGTTTCGTAGTTCATAGTTTTAATCACTTAATAATATAATTCTCCTTTAAAACAATTTGAGAAACATATGCCTTATGTGTGAGTAGGTTATCCTTGTTTATAACAATCTTATTAAAGCAACCATGATCTAGGAAATGTAATATCGTTTTGTCTCATCTTAGCTTCTATGCAGATGGAGGTTTCTACTGGTTTTCATAATACTTTATTAGTCAATACATTTCCCTTTATTAGCACTGCTGTGGTTTGTTCGATACTTATTCTCATTTCCAAATCAAGAAACATTATTCCTTTACAAACCAAGTACTCATTACTCACGAATGAGGTTTCACACTTTTTAACAAAATTCATATTAATTCAATTAAGTCAAGTCTCTTATCTTTTAAGATCAAGTCTCTTAACTTTTAAAATCAATAAACCATTCTTTTTATCTCTCTTAAGTCGTTATACCTAACTTCCCATAAAGCTAGTATAACTCTTAAGCTTTTAAAACCAAGTATTACTCTTCTTTCAAAAAGGTTTCTTAATTCTTTTGAAATACTTCAAGATTCTTATTATTTAAACTCAAGTCAAAAGACATCGGAGTAAAACCACATTCAGTTAACAAACGTACGTCTACCGTACTATATATATATATTCTTTTAAAATATCATGCTCAAGAGGATAGGAAGAATCACATACCTCGCGACGATAATCGACTATTAGCAAAACGCTCCACGACTATAACCCGACTATCCTTGTTCACCTTTCAAGTAGAACATGCTACTCGCAGAACTTTCAACCTATAAAGGCCATATACGTCTATCAACGTCTAGACTACTCTATAGAATATTCTAAGCAGTAGGTTCTCTATTTTACGGAAAATCGGGCAGCACTTCCCTACCCGTTAAGCTACACAAGTCTCATGTAAATACAGTCCTATGTAAGTACAGTTCAATCTTCTTCTTTGATATTCATCTGATGTGATTTCAGTTCAATTCTTTTCTGTAATATCCTTCTATTACAGTTCAATTCTCTTCTGTAATATCCTTCTATGTGTCTTATATTCATTTCTATACTACTACAGTATGTAATTTCCAATTACAATAGAAGGACAAGAGTATTTACCTCGATAAGCCCAAAATTATCCAAGTTTAAATGTCGATCTTGAGCAACGTTTAGCTCCTACTCTGGGCGCTCCAACCCGCTCCAAACAACCCTTAGAAGTTCTACGCAACTTCTTCTTAATACTTCAACCGACTATGAAGATTTTCCTTAGGGTTTCGTTTTTGTGACTGAAGGGAAGTATAATAGTATTTCTGGGCTTTTAGTATAGGTATAACCTTGGAATACTACAAGGGGGGGGTGTATTTCACGAGAACAACTCAAGGTAGGGGGGGTACTTTCGGCTAGCACCACAAAGGAAGGGGGGAGTACTTCTCGGCCAAAAGGCCTCACAAAGGGGGAGGGGTGCTCTTTGGACGAGAGCAACAAGAAGGGGGGGAGGATTTTCAAGACTTGGAAATTATTTGAGGATGAAGAAGTCTTCAACTAAGGGGGGGGGGGTTATTTATAGGCCAATCAATGGCCAAGATTAAGACAAGTGGTGGGCAAGTGTAGGGTGAGGATTTGGGCAAGTGTACCTTATCCATCTACCACACAAAATATCACAAATATCCTACCTACTCCATGACTTGAAATCGTCCAAGAAAACGCCCACAAATCAGCCAACTTGAGGGTGACAAGTCTCGTTGGTCCAAAATATTTCATCTCTCGGAAAAATCCGCAAAAATAATAAATGTTGCAACCGTAATTTTCCCTTCGCAAAGTTTGGAAAACGTTTCGTCGGAAAACAATTCTTTTCGGGGGTTGTGAACAAAATTTCGTCCCTTTGCCTACTTAAGGCTTAAACTTTGACGTCGTCCTCACGCATATACTGAAATACGGGGTATAACATTCTCCCCTCCTTAGAAACATTCGTCCCGAATGTTCCTTCTAAGTCTCAAAACATACTTGCGCCAGTATAGTCTTCACTACTATACTTACGAAAACAAATGTGCCACACCTGGCCACAAAATAACACACGCGCAAATACTTAATCCAAGTCCACGAGGAATCACCTCCAACACTACAAAAGCTCCCACCCGAGGTCTAAAATATATTTCCATCGCACCCTTACTTCACAAAAGTAATGATCACTCCTATGTTCTTAACACATGCTCGCTTCTTCCCTTACTCGTCGTACCCTTCTTGTACACTCGAACTCTTTCTCATAACTTACCACATTTCATATCGCTTTTCCAAAATCTCTGGGTTACTACCTCCAACTTGGTCATCATTAACTGGGAACACTCTGGATGGATCTCCGATATTTTGCGATCATAGCAACACGAAAGACCAGACATACTGCCTCCTACGTCGGACGACAATGCTAACCTATAGGCAACTTACACTTCCGCCCCTTCAAGGCGTCATAAGGCGATATCCGAATACTGATATGGTAGCTATTAAACACTCCCTCAACAGGAGACAACAATCCTCACAGCTACCCCTGAAATCCAAACACTGGCCCGAGGGCGAATGCGATACTGAGACCCACCTGAGTTTCTAACCCTGCCTGGTAATACTTCCAGAAAATGAAATAGCCGTAACCTGGGCTCCCCTGCCCGTCATAAGGTGAAAGTAGGCACCTCGTGCAGCCTTACAACCTTCCTGATATAATCATCTTGCATAACCCTCTGCCGAGTAAACGGTTTTGACTAAAAGACAAGATGGGCTGACCTCATCGGCCCGACTACTGGTCGAACGCATCCACGAACTCGTACGATGGTTAACTAAACTTGGGCCTAACACCCTCGTGACCCCACCACCTGGCGGGACCACCTCGAACAGACCCCACTACATTGTAGGCGGCGGGTTGACCCGCGATCGGTCCTCAACCCGACCCGCTATCGCGCAAAACTCTTGTTCCCCGATCCGGAACTGTTACACCCCGTATTTGCAGGACATGTTTTAAGAATGTACGTAAGAACTCACAAGTGTTAATATTTGATACTTGTAGAAATTTATCGGAAATTATGGAATTGTCGGAAAATGTATTATTGTGACGAATGGGAGGGCGACACGTGTCACCCCCCCCCTTATTAATGCCTTGGACGATTTGTAGAAAGGGCTAAAGGGTCATTGGACCTTTGTTGCAAGACAAGTCTTGCAACTTGAAGCTTGATAATCTTGACTAAAGTCAAAGGACCCACAAGGTCTTGATATTTAGTAAGAGCTTATCCTAGCCACCCAAATGTTTGCATCATGACCCTCCAATGTGCTTTATATTACTACTAGTAGCAAGAGAGAGCCAACACTTAGAAAAAATTTCACAAAAATCGGATGAACATAGGCACAAGCTCTCGGGTTCCCTCATAAGAAAAAGGAAAAATCTTTGTTCCTTGTTCTTTTAGTTCCACACTTTAAACCAAGGTTCTTATGTGTATTTTAAACATATCTCAATAGAAAAATCTTGGAAAAAGATAGTTTACGGGTTAGTCGCAAAACGAAAACCTAGTTGTCTTTCTAGGTTTTGTTTGGAGATTTGAAGGATATTTGTTGGTATTGTTCTAAGGGTCTCAACAAGCGGATTGAAGTGTCTTGGAGAGGCTCTAAACTACTAAGGAGCGACTTCGGATTAGAGTTGGACTAAGTTTCATTGAGGTATAATCTTGTCTTTTAAAAGGGTTACAAGATTATATATTTTTATTGTTGTTGTTAGCTTTACATGTTGCTAGCATGAAGTTGATATGTTGAAGTTTATAAGTATTATGGATTGCTTGTAGCTTAAATCCGAAATGTTATACAAGACACTTGAAAATTGGATTACTAATTGGTCGGTTATTAGAAATCGTCGCATGTTACTTACTTGAAGATTATGGTTGTTATAATCAAATGCGACTTGATATCATGTTATGCTACCAATTTGGTTTGAAATGGAAATTGGATAAGAATTGGTATTGTTAAACTCAATGTGGCCGAATTTGGACTTGTAGTTTGTATTAGTTTGTTATCGTTTGTGGGGCGGAATTTTACACGTCTAGTTGGCGTGTAATCCCTATTGATTAATTGCTTTGATTGTGCCTTAAATGTGGCGTGTTTGGTTATTGTATTCGGCCTTGAAAAAGGTGGCAAAGTTAGTAAAAACAAAGGAGGTGCTGTCCGATTTTCCGTAGGATTTAGCGACTTGACACTTATAATATTCTACGTTTGAAGTAAGGCCTTAATAGACGTATTGTGGATATTATAGGTTGACATACTACGGGCGGGACTTTGTACTTGGCAAGTGGTTGACCCGGCGAGGTATGTAGAACTTTTCCTATCTTTTGAGCATGACTAGTTGTACGTATATAGTACGGTAGAAGTACATGACCTTGATATCCTTTACTAGTTTTATGAATAGCCAAGCCGGGTGAGTTAGTAGATTAACTCACTTCTTGGAAGTATTAAGGATGTCTAATGTTTTATTAAAGTTAAGGGACTTGGAGAGTTTTAAAGTATGTGATACTTGTTCCGTTTTAAATGTATGAGTCCCTTGGATAGGAAATTGTACTTGACTAAGGTATAAAGTGAATATAACGACTTTATGGGGAGTTGGTTATATTGGCTTTATGGAAAGATAAATGGCTTGATTTAATGGAAGGCAATTCGATTTTAAGGCATCAAATTGCCTAAGGTTTTATAAGAAAAGGAGTCACTTGATTTAGAAACCTAACTTTATTTCTAACGGTGTCGTGACTTGCCTTGAAATGTAATTTGGACTTGATACTAGGATTAATAGTATCTTGGAAGTTTTCTACTGAAAAGAGTCATTTGTTTTAAAGAATTGAAGTACGTAGTACTTTGGGTTAAATTCCCGAATTTTTATAAAAGACATGCTAGTGCCTTAGGTAATATTAAAATGAGAGTGTAGATGAATAAGACTAATAAGAAGTTAGGGGGATTTCTAACTTGCTTATTTATTGTATGACGGCCGGTTGAGATAGGGTAAGAGTATAAGTGAGGGGTAAACCCCCAAGACGCTATACCACCTTCTCCAGGATAAGAGTATAAATGAGGGGTAAACCCCCAAGACGTTATACCACCTGTTTTATTACCTACTCCGGGGTAAGAGTATAAATGAGGGGCAAACCCCCAAGACGTTATACCACCTGCTTCAGGGTAAGAGTATAAATGAGGGGTAAGAACCCTAAGACGTTATACCACCTGTTTCTATGGGTTCGCTACCCATGATTTGATCGGGAGTCTCCTATTGTGATGTTGTACGTTTTCCCTTGATTTACTCTCATTGTTAGTAAGGCACTGTGTACTGTAATTCTGTTATCATACATGTCTCCGACTTTGTTTTAAAACTTATGTTGTAATTACAGTACTTTCCAATTTTACATACTTAGTACATATTATGTGACCCCTTCCCAGCGCTGCTCACGCAGAAAGTGGTAAGCGGATGGTGGATCCTCATACTTAGGATCACTTATCGACGTCGAGGCTCCATTTATCCGAGGCTTGTCTCTTTTAGTACGATCTTTTCCCAGTGTTGTAGATTTATGTACATTCGTGGTATGGCGGCCCCGCCCGCCACGCTTGTTATTCCTAGAGGTGCTGTATTCACATATGTGGTTGTCTTTGTAGAAGCGATGTTATGCAGTTGTACTTTTGATTATGTTATATATTGGAAGGCGGCCTTATCGGCTAGCCTGAGATGTTTTATTGTTACACACGTGTTTATGTTGTGTATGTTCCGCTGCTATTCTCTGATGTATACCTGAACAGGGTGCCCAGGTAGGGCACCAGTCGCGGCCCGGGGTCGGGTCGTGACAAAAGTGGTATCAGAGCCAGGTTGTCCTCGGAAAGTGTCTGACGCATCGTGTCTAGTAGAGTCTTGATTATCGGTGTTGGCACCACATCTATAATCGTGAGGTCGCAGGACATTTAGGATTAGTTTCCATTCTTCTCTCTCTCGAGATCGTGCAATGAGCCGCCTTATTAGGTTGAATCCTCTCCGACCTAGTCTTATGAAATGATATGCCTCCACGGAAGGCGACTCAGGCCCGCAAGGCAAGGCGGCAGAGGCGCTAGCGGTACTCCGAGGGTTACACGGACTCAGGCACGGACTATGCCTGAGGTAGTAGGCGCGTCGGCGAGTTCAGCCACGCCGGCAGTATTAGAGGAGCCGAGAGCGGCAGTAGCTCCAGAGGTTCCGCACGAGCCTCGATTCGCGCAGGTCTTGAGTATAGAGACTACGGGAGCGGTCCTTCATCGACCAAGATAGTAGTCGGACAAAGCGACAGAGCGAGCAGCCCACCCTAGGGCCGACAGTTTGCGGGTTAGGGATTTTCTGGGTTGTCATCCACTTGAGTTTTATGGTTCGAGGTCGGATGAGGATCCGCAGGAGTTCATTCGGCAGCTACAGCGGACCATACAGGTTCTTAGGGCTTTAGAGACAGAGTCTGTTACGCTAGCCTCCTACCGGTTGCGTGATATTGCGTTGAACTAGTTTGAGTCGTAGTTGCTTTCGAGAGGTGATGATGCTCTTCCAGCTGTTTGGGAGGAGTTTACAGAGGCCTTCATGGATCACTTTTTGCCGCCTGAGATGAGGAGAGCACAGGTAGGCAGATTCTGACCTCGAGGCGAGCGGGAGGACTATCAGGGAGTATAGCTTGGAGTTTGACTCCTTGGCCAGACATGCACAGACTATTGTAGCTGACATGGCGGATAGGGTTCATCATTTTGTGATGGGGCTTGACCGTCATATGATTACCGCATGCTTGGGTATGGCTCTTCACCAGTATGGACATCGCCGGATGCAGCCTATGCGCAGGATAGAGGATAGAGAGAGGAGGACCAGATTGACTTCGAGCCCAAGAGGCTGTGACATCGTGGTCTCGGTAGTTTTCGAGGCGACAGCCTCAAAGAACCAGTCCACTTTCCAGCCAGCACAGAGTGCTCCTTCACGGTTTTCTGGCAAGAGGTCTGATCAGCCAGGTCATTCAGGAGCAGGTCAGGGCTCCGGGACTTCGGGATTTCAGGGAGGCAGGAACCGTCACCGATCGGGACCACCCACACCTCAGTGTGCTCGATGCGGTAGGTTTCACCAGGGCGAGTGTCGCAGAGCTTCGGGGGCTTGTTACTCGTGTGGCCAGCAGGGCCATTTGAGGAGAGATTGTCCGTCTAGAGGCGGCATGAGTGGTACGGTAAGCGGATCTGTTCCGGGTCTTCTCCTTCAGTGCGCGCCCGAGGCGTGGTACTCACGGACCGGCAGGCCGCGGTAGAGGTCGTGGTGGTGGTTCCAGTTCTAGCGGTCCACAGAACCGCATATATTCTCTAGCCACCGCCAGATCGTGAGGCTTCGACGCCGCCATGTACATTATTGATTTCATGTCGTGACGTTTATGCTTTGATAGATCCGTGTTCTACCTTGTCCTATGTGTCCCTCTTATCGCGGGTAGAATCGGGATAGATGAGTCGAGAGAGCCTTTTGAGGTAGCTACGCCAATGGGAGATTCGGTGTTAGCTGAGCGGGTGTACAGGGGTTGTCCGGTTTATATTTACCGTCAGACCCTTGCAGACTTGATAGCCGAGATGACAGATTTTGATGTCATTATGGGTATGGACTGGTTGGCTTCTTGTTATGCCAACGTTGATCGTAGGACATGTTGGTTCCAGCTTCTGGCGAGCCGATTATCGAGTGGCAACACAACACGCCGATGGGTAGGTTTATTTCTTACCTCAAGGCTAGGAAGATGGTGCGAAAGCGGTACATCTATCATCCGGTTCGGTATTTGATACAGAGGTGAGCCGGTTCTTGATCGATCCGTGGTTAGGGAGTTTCGGATGTGTTCCTGATGATCTTCCGTATCCTCCCGAGAGGAAGATTGAGTTTTGTATTGACACGTTGCGGACACTCGACCTATTTCCATTCCGCCATACAGATGACACTGCCGAGTTGAGGAGTGAAGGACCAGCTGAAAGATTTGTTGGAGAAAGGCTTTATCAGACCTAGTGTATCTCCCTGGGGAGCGCCGGTTTTGTTTGTGAAGAAGAAGGATGGGACGCTGCGTATGTGTGTTGATTACAGGCAGCTAAATAAGGTAACCATTAAGAATAGGTACCCCCTCCCCAGGATTGATGATTTGTTTGACCAGTTGCAGGGTGCGAGGTGTTTCTCAAAGATAGACCTGCGGTCTGGTTATCATCAGGTTCGAGTTCGAGAGGCAGATATCCCAAAGACTACATTCAGGACCCGGTATGGGCACTATGAGTTCAGGGTTATGTCTTTCGGTTTTGTCACGACCCGAACCCGGGCCCGTGACTGGTGCCTTACCCCGGGCACCCAAGTAGACATACATCAGAGTAATCAGCGGAATATAAAACAAGACATGAAACAAACGTAAAAGAGACACAGTTTATCCAATAAAAGAGTGCCCTTCGGCAAGTATATAAATATCTCAAGAATGAACAGTTACATCCCAATTTTACAACAGGACTACAGACCTCTAAGAGTTTTACAACAACAACGACGGGACAGGGCCCCGCCATACCCCTGAATGTAAGTACCTACAACAACAGGGGACTATACCAAAGATAAGCCTCCGGAGAAACGGAGCTTCCCAAAACGTTGAACTGTGATCCTAAGAGCGAGGATCGACGACTGGTGTACCTCTACCTGCGGCATGAACGCAGCCCCCCGAAGGAGGTCAGTACAACAGGTACCAAGTATGTGAAACTGAAAATACTGTAAATGAAATCATAATAGTCTATATAAACAGAAGACATATATGATAACCAATTTACGATACACAATATGTAAGCAGTCACGTCAAGTCAGGGACTCACGCCCTCAAAGTCATTACTCAAATACAACAATGGGTCTCACGCCCACCACATCAATCATGCCCATGGAATACCTTCCTCACTGCCGGCAGTCTATGATGTAATAACACCAAGGAGCACACATGAACACCAGGTCCCACTGCGTTCTAATAAAACCGCACGGTAAATGCGAAGGCATAGCCGACTACTAAAACCCACGCACCAACAATGCTATAAAACTATATCACGGGTCTTTCTGACCGCACTACATGATCGAAGCCGCCACTCGCCTCGGTATCAATGCGCGTCTAGTCCTGAGCATACCGCCGCGCATAAAGCTCACATAGGCCCGCATGAGGTATTCCTCGACGGGGCAGCTAACCCCGGCACTCCTCGACTCCCGCACCGCATAGTCTCATAGACCGCGTAGTCACACGCATCGCGTAGGCATCCCCGCATCGGGATAAAACACGGAATGATCAATCCCGAGCATACCGCCGCTCGCATAGTCACACGCATCGCGTAGCCGTATAGACCGCGTCAAGGGTGGCAAGCCCTGTGATATCAAGTCGAGGGTATGTGATAATATAACAGTACAACGGCTTATCGTTAATCAACATAAGCACAGCAAGGGAAACCCCTTTACACAAAACATTATAAGACACTAACACACGTAGTATCATAACATGATTACATATCACACCAATCTAGAAAGTATTACAAGGCTATCACAAACCAACATAGTCAAGTTATTCACCCAAGTTACTTTCTATTTTATGACAACAAGTTCGGGTTTTAACCCCAAAGTACTTCATACATTAATTCTTTAAAAAGATCCGTTTCTTTCACAAAAGTCACACGATATCCGTAGTATCAGAAATAGAGTGACTATCTTTTTAAGTAAACCAACACAGTTTCCTTTTTAATATCAAGTAACAACATTCTTTTCCAAACGTCCAAGTTTGCCTAAGTTCAATTACTCGAGTTTTTTATTTTCGAAAGGTTTCGTAGTTCATAGTTTTAATCACTTACTAATATAATTCTCCTTTAAAACAATTTGAGAACCATATGCCTTATGTGTGAGTAGGTTATTCTTGTTCATAACAATCTTATTAGAGCAGCCATGATCTAGGAAATGTAATATCATTTTGTCTCATCTTAGCTTCTATGCAGATGGAGGTTTCTACTGGTTTTAATAATACTTTATTAGTCAATACATTTCCCTTTATTAGCGCTGCTGTGGTTTGTTCGATACTTATTCTCATTTCCGAAATCAATATAAGGCTTTCATAACCAAGTATTATCCTTCTTTCAAAAAGGTTTCTTAATTCTCTTGAAATACTTCAAGATTCTTATTATTCAGGCTTAAGTCAAAAGACATTGCCGTAAAACTATGTTCAGTTAACAAATGTACGTCTACCGTACTATATATATTCTTTTAAAATATCATGCTCAAGAGGATAGGAAGAATCACATACCTCGCGACGATTATCGACTATTAGCAAAACGCTCCACGGCTATAACCCGGCTAGCCTTGTCCACCTTTCAAGTAGTACATGCTACTCGCAGAACATTCAACCTATAAAGGTTATATAATTCTATCAAATTCTACATTAATATTCTTCTGATGTGATTTCAGTTCAAGTCTTTTCTGTAATATCCTTCTATTACAGTTCAATTCTCTTCTATGAATCTTATATTCATTTCTATACAACTACAGTATGTAATTTCCAATAATAATAGAAGGATAGGATTATTTACCTCGGTAAGCCCAAAATTATCCATGTTTAATGTCGATCCTGAGCAACGTTTAGCTCCTACTCCGGGTGCTCCAACCCGCTCCAAACAACCCTTAGAAGTTCTACAAAACTTCTTCCTAATACTTCAACCAACTGTGAAGATTTTCCTTAGGGTTTCGTTTAGTGACTGAAGGGAAGTATAATAGTATTTCTGGGCTTTTAGTACAAGTGTAACCTTGGAATACTACAAGGTATTTTGGAATAGTAACAATACTTGGAGAGTATTTCTACCAAGAGGGGGGTAGTATTTTACGAGACAACTCAATGAAGGGGGGGGGGTGTGTGTCTCGGCCAAGGGCCACTCAAAGGAGGGGGGGGGGGGTTTCGGCCAAAGCCTCACCAAGGGCTTGGACGAGAGCCTTGCTAAGAGGGGAGGGAGATTTCAAGACTTAGAAACAATTTGTGGATGAAGAAGTCTTCAACAAAGGGGGGGGGGGTATTTATAGGCCAACCAATGGCCAAGATCAAGACAAGTGGTAGGCAAGTGTAGGGTGTGGATTTGGACAAGTGTGTGTGGGTCCCACCTTATCCATCTACCACACAAAATATCCTACCAACCCCAATGCTTCAAATCGTCCAAATGACGCCCAAGAATCCGCCACTTAGAGGGTGACAAGTGTCGCCTCTCGTTGGTCCAAAATATTTCATCTCTAAAAATCCGCAAAATTATAAATGACATAGCCGAATTTTCCCTTCGCAAGTTTTGTAAAACGCTTCGTAAAAACGATTCCTTTCGTGTGTCAGGCACAAAATTTTCGGTCCTGCCTAAATTAAGGCTTAAACTTTTATACGCACGCCTCACGCATACTCGGAAATACGGTATAACATTCTCCCCTCCTTAGAAACATTCGTCCCGAATGTTCCTTCTCAAGACAGATAACGATCAAGTTCCTCATAGCTTAACCAGTTTGCAAATGCCACACATGGCCACAAAAAACACCCGCGCAAATACTTACATCCAAGTCCACGAGGAATCACCTCTAACATCACAAAAACTCCCACCCAAGGGCTAAAAGATACTCCCTTCGCACCTTCACTTTACAAAAGGAAAGATCACATCTATGTTCTCAACACATGCTCGCTTCTTCCCTTACTCGTCGTACCCTTCTCGTACACTCGAACTCTTTCTCATAACTTACCACATTCATGTTACTGCTTCAGTTTCCAAAACTCTGGGTTACTACCTCCAACTTGGTCATCATTAACTGAGAATACTCTGGATGGATCTCCGATACTCTTCCGAACATAGCAACATGAAAGATCAGACGTACTGCCTCCTACGTCGGACGTCAATGCTAACTATAGGCAACCTGGCCTATTCTTCACATGACCTGAAAAGGCCCAAATTAACTCGGGCTAAGTTTCCTCTGTTTTCCGAATCTCGTCACCCCCTTCCGGGGTGGTACCTTCAAGAAGACCTACCGTCAACCTGAACTCCAAGCGTCGTCGCCAATTATCCGCACGACTTCTGTTGACTCTGAGCTGCCGATAACCTCTCCTGGGCAGGCTTCACCCTATACACATCCTGCCGAAACAAGTATGAACCAACTATCTGAACTTTGCCAACATCGAACCAATCGACCGGCAACTTACACTTCCGCCCCTACGAGGCTTCGTAAGGCGATATCCGAATACTGAAATGGTAGTTATAAAAACACTCCCTCAACAGGAGGCAACAATCCTCACAAATACCCTCAAATCCAAACATCGCCCGAGGCGAATGCGCTACTGAGACTCACCTGAGTTCCTAACCCTGCCTGGTAAAACTTCCAGAAAAGAAACAGCCGCAAACTGGGCTCCACTGCCTGTCATAAGGTGAAAGTAGGCACCTCGTGCAGCCTTACAACCTTCCTGATGTAACATCTCGCATAACCCTCTGCCGAGTAAACGGTCCTGACTGAAAGACAAGATGGGCTGACCTCATCGGCCCGACTACTGGTCGAATGCACCCACGAACTCGTACGATGGTTAACTAAACTTGGGCCTAACACCCTCATGACCCTATCACCAATCGGGACCACCACAACTGACCCCACCACAAAACAGGCCGCGGGTTGACCCGCGATTGGTCCTCAACCCGACCCGCTATCGCGCAAAAACTCTTGTTCCCCGATCCGGAACAATCTCACTAATCAAGTCACGAAAAACCTAGTGGTCTTCTTAGCTCAACTACCCTCTTTCATTTCATACCACTCAGGGATTTATCACACAAACATATCTCACGTGTACTATGCACTCTGATAAGGGTTAAACATAAAAATACATCTTTTACTCGAGATGACCTCGCCTCTAAGGTCTCTACGTATAAAACTCTAAGGCTCACACTTCCTCTATCCCCCAATCTTACCTGGTTAACTAACCATGATTTCTAATCATAATTTACACAATGTTAACTGAACGTAACACTTAAGATATACTTATCTTATCACACATACAATCTCTAGAGGGTTAAGGATACACCTGTATCTACTGCTTCACTACCCTCTGTCGTTCCAATCAATCCTGCCCTGCTGGGCGCAAGCATAACAAGCTGTCGAAGAAGTACGACACTCCCCACAATGACACTTACCACAACGGCCACACCGAGGTGGGGGTGGCCTCCTCTGGCTAACACCCCTTCCTCTCCGAACTACTGAATCTGCAACTGATCTGGTAGGCTGAGTCCTCCTACTTGCATCCCTCCTACTAGGACATCCTTTCGACACATGGCCCTGACGGCCGCAGGTAAAACAAGCATCAAGAAAAGATGACATTCCCCGAGATGGCGCTACACCGCGTGAACACCGGGAAAATCGAATCTGGCCGCTCGACCTACGTGTATCTGTGCACCAGAAGCCCTGGAGCCTTGACCAACTCCTGCATACCCCGAACGTCCTGAACCCTGTGGAGGACCACTCTGCACCGGCGGGGGCGCATATCCAGTCTGCTGCTGATGCGATTTGCCTCGAAAGTTACAAAAGGACCCTGCCGATCTGGCCCTCTTCTGCTGATCTTGGTTAATCCGTCGATCTCCACTTTCCTCTCAGTCCGAGCGTAAGCTCGCATACGAGCCATGCTCAAGCTCGATCAAGAGCTACTTGCACAACCTCTCTTAGATAATCATCAAGACCCGTGATAAATCGACATCATAAACTCTCGTAGCCAAATCCCTAGCTAGTAATGGTCGTTTCTTTGCAATCTATATTCTCTGCTTCCTGGCCGTGAACCAAGGCGTAAATGTCATGGCCGCAGAGGAATCGCCGCCAGCTAAACTCGCTGGGGCTAGCGACGTAGCAGAACTCCCCGAATGAAACACCACCCCAGGTTATGATTGGGACTGAGCCCTAGTAACCCTCTCAGATTTACTCGCACCTCCTTCTACCGCTTTGCTCTCCGGGCCGGGGCGCATGAGGCATAATGTATGGGAAAGAAATACGTTAGAGGGGTCCAACTTATAACACAACTCTAAGACACGATCTCAGAGTGAGAAGAATGGAAACCAATCCTAAATATCCTATAGCCTTCTGATTATTGGTGTGGTGCACAACACACCGATAATCAGGACTACACTAGATACGGTCTGTAGACACTTTCCGAGGATTAACTGCTCTGATACCACTTTTGTCACGACCCGAACCCGGGCCCGTGACTGGTGCCTTACCCCGGGCACCCAAGTAGACATACATCAGAGTAATCAGCGGAATATAAAACAAGACATGAAACCAACGTAAAAGAGACACAGTTTATCCAATAAAAGAGTGCCCTTCGGCAAGTATATAAATATCTCAAGAATGAACAGTTACATCCCAATTTTACAACATGACTACAGACCTCTAAGAGTTTTACAACAACAACGACAGACGTGGCTCGCCACACCCGAATGTAAGTACTACAACAACAGGACTATACTAAAGATAAGCCTCCGAGAAACGGAGCTTCCCAAAACGCTGAATCAGAATCCTAAGAGCGAGGATCGACGATCGTGTACCTCTACCGCAGATGAACGCACTTCAAGGAGGTCAAGATAACAGTACCAAGTATGTGAAATGAAAATATCAGAATGAAATCATAATAGTCTATATAAACGTAAGACATATATGATAACCAATTTACGATACACAATATGTAGCGACACGCTAAGTCGTGACTCACGCCCTCAAAGTCATTACTCAAATACAACAATGGGTCTCACGCCCACCACATCAATCATGCCTGTGGAATACCTTTCTCACTGCCGGCAGTCTATGATGTAATAACACCAAGGAGCACACATGAACACCAGGTCCCACCTGTGTCCTAATAAAACCGTACGGGGTAAGTACGAAGGCATAGCCGACTACTAAAACCCACGCACCAACAATGCTATAAAACTATATCACGGTCTTTCTAGACCGCACCACATGATCAAAGCCGCCTCGCCTCGGTATCAATGTGCGCGTCTAGTCCTGAGCATACCGCCGCCCGCATAGCCACACATAGGCCCGCACGAGGTATTCTCGCGACGGGCAGCTAACCCCGGACCTCCTGGACGCCCGCAGTCCGCATAGTCTCATAGACCGCATAGTCACACAGCATCGCATAGGCATCCCCGTGATCGATAAAACACCGAATGATCAATCACGAGCATACCGCTGCTCCGCATAGTCACACAGACCGCATAGCCGATAGACCGCATCGCGGTGGCAAGCCTCGTATATCAAGTCAAGGGGGTATGTGATAATATAACAGTACAACGGCTTATCGTTAATCAACATAAGCACAGCAAGGGAAACCCCTTTACACAAAACATTATAAGACACTAACACACGTAGTATCATAACATGATTACATATCACACCAATCTAGAAAGTATTACAAGGCTATCACAAACCAACATAGTCAAGTTATTCACCCAAGGTACTTTCTATTTTATGACAACAAGTTCGGGTTTTAACCCCAAAGTACTTCATACATTAATTCTTTAAAAAGATCTGTTTCTTTCACAAAAGTCACACGATACCCGTAGTATCAGAAATAGAGTGACTATCTTTTTAAGTAAACCAACACATTTTCCTTTTTAATATCATGTAACAACATTTTTTTCCAAACGTCCAAGTTTGCCTAAGTTCAATTACTCGAGTCTTTTATTTTCGAAAGGTTTCGTAGTTCATAGTTTTAATCACTTACTAATATAATTCTCCTTTAAAACAATTTGAGAACCATATGCCTTATGTGTGAGTAGGTTATTCTTGTTCATAACAATCTTATTAGAGCAGTCATGATCTAGGAAATGTAATATCATTTTGTCTCATCTTAGCTTCTATGCAGATGGAGGTTTCTACTGGTTTTAATAATACTTTATTAGTCAATACATTTCCCTTTATTAGCGCTGCTATGGTTTGTTCGATACTTATTCTCATTTCCGAAATCAATATAAGGCTTTCATAACCAAGTATTATCCTTCTTTCAAAAAGGTTTCTTAATTCTCTTGAAATACTTCAAGATTCTTATTATTCAGGCTTAAGTCAAAAGACATTGCCGTAAAACTACGTTCAGTTAACACATGTACGTCTACCGTACTATATATATTCTTTTAAAATATCATGCTCAAGAGGATAGGAAGAATCACATACCTCACGACGATTATCGACTATTAGCAAACCGATCCACGGCTATAACCCGGCTAGCCTTGTCCACCTTTCAAGTAGTACATGCTACTCGCAGAACATTCAACCTGTTATACCCCGTAGTTGCAGGGTATGTATGTGAGGACGTACGTGCGAGCGTACGGCAGAAATTTTGAAAAGAAAGAAAGATGTGAGTTTTCGACGGAAAAGTTTCCGGTTATTTGTGAAGAAAAAGGTTCGTTAATGGGAATTGGATTCCCAGATTTGGTATTCGGACTTCCTGGAATATTAGAGAATTATGGAATTTTATTTTCGGAAATGGTCACGTGGGGCCCACGGGAGAAATTTACTGGCTTTGGGCCCACTTTGTTTTGAGATTTTGGCCATTGTGGATATTTTTCAAAGACGTTTTTGAGGGCGATAGGAGGGTGACACGTGTCACCCCGCCTCGTGGCTTGGCCGGTTACATTTGGGCGCAGTCTGAAGTCGTTTTCCGACGAAACGTTTCCACAGCTTTCGTAGGGAAAATTCCGGCTATGTCCTTTTTAATTTTTTGCGGATTTTTCCGAGAGACGAAACATTTTGGACCAACGGGAGGGTGACATGTGTCACCCTCACATTGGAAGCAGTGGCGTCAGTGGAAGATGTGGTTCACGAATTGGCTTGATCTTTTGGGCTCACGTTTTTGGCCCTATTGGTTCCTTGTTTTGTGCCTTGTTTTGGCCTTGTTTTGTGGCTTGTTTTGTGCCATGTTTTGTGGAGTAGGGTTTAGGGTGCACTTGGCTTGATCAAGGCCTTACACTTGCCTTGCACATGGCTTGATCTTGGCCGTTGGTTGGCACTCGCTTTCCTATAAATACCCCTCTCTTGAAGACTTGTTCATCCAAATCTTCCAAGTCTTGGAAACCCCTCCTCCTCTTGTTTACTCTCGTCCAAGAGCTCCTCTCCCCTTGAAAGTGGCCTTTGGCCGAGGTCTCCCTCTTGTGAGGTCTAGCCTGGTACCCACTAGCCTAGTTGTTTTAATATAATACCCTTTGTAGTGGTATAGAAATACTCTCTAGTATTGTTATAATGCCCAAAATACCTTAGCCTTGTACCTTGTAGTATTCCAAAGATACCTCTTTACGTGAGTCCGAAATACTACCTTTTGTCCTTTTAGTCTCAAACCGAAACCCTAAGGAAATCTTCATAGTTGGTGAAGTATTTGAGTAGAAGTTAGTTAGAACTTCTGGGGTTGTTCGAGTGGTTTGGAGCGCACGGAGGAGCTAAACCTTGCTCGGGAGCGACATTAAACTCGGATAATTTTGGGCTTATCGAGGTAATTATCTTCCTCTATTGTAATTGGAAATTACATGTTTGTTAGAGTATATAGTTGAAGTATACTATATATGAAACTACTTAGTATTCGCAATGTCTTTTGACTTAAGCCCAAGAATAAAGAACGAATCGAATCAGATTTACATAGTCAGATTGCGATGAGACTTGTGTAGAATTGTACACGTCCAGGTTAGGCGTGTAAACCCCCACTGTTGGCTTGGTAGCCCCTCGATAGAGAGGAGACTTACGCTGCATGGGAGGTCTTGCAATTTTCTATGAAAGATAGAAACTTATTGTTTGGGGTTAATAGAAGGTTTGACCTTTCTAGGTTCAAGTACTAAGAGTAGCGTATTCTACTCGGCGAGTGGAAAGGGCTAGCAAGGTTGTAGTACTTGGAGCATTTTGCTTATTGTCGATAAATCGTCGCGAGGTATGTGGACCTCTTCCCATCTCTTCTAGCATGATATGTGTGAACTATGTAGTACGGTGACGCGTACGTGTTAATTGTATTTGATTGTTGTAAACATAAAGTGTTATAACGGCTTTATGGGAAGTTGGTTATAACAGCCTTATGTAGGTAAGAAAATGGTTTCTTGATGTTAGAAGTTAAGAGACTTGATCTTATAAGATAAGAGACTTAACTTATTTGTTTTAATGAGGATGTTTGTGTGAAACCTCATTCGTGAGTAATGAGTACTTGGTTTTAAAGGGATAATGTTTTTGATTTGGAATCGAATGTGTATCGACACCACCGCAGCGTTAATAAAGGAAAATGTCTTGAATAATGATGTGTTGTATTAAAACCAAGAGAAACCTCCATCTACATAGAAGCTAAGATGAGACAAAATGATATTACATTTTCTAGATCATGGTCGTAATAAGATCGTTATAAACAAGAATAAACTACTCACGATATGACATATGTTACTCAATTGTTCTAAAAATGAATCAAGTGATTAAGTTTGGGGAACTATGAAACCATTTGAAAATGAGAAGCTTGAGTAATTGAAACTAGGCAAACCGAACTTAGGAAAGAATGTTGTTACTTGATTTTGAAAAGGAAGGTGGGTTGGTCATTCTAATACTACGGTATCGGGTGACTTTTATAAAAGTAATGGATCTCTTTTAAAAAAGAACTTAACGTATGTAGTACTTGGGGTTAAAACCCGACTTTGGCATAAAATGAAAGTACTTTGAGTTGTGTGAAACATGCTTGTTGTTGTGAAACTTGCCTATGCTTGTTGTGAAACTTGCCTATGCTTGTGATGATAGCCTTTATTGTACAAGCGTTGTGTTTACGTATTACCGCCTCTCGATAAGGTCGGTTGATCGTTGAGAACTTACTTGGATGTCTTGCGTGACGGAGAAATTCCACGCACGCCTCGTTGATAGTATTATTGTTGTTAATCGCTTTGGACATACCGACACGATCGTAGCGCACGTATGCTTCCATTTTGGTTAAAGGTCTGTGGTTAATCGCTTTGGATATATTGACACGATGCGCGTAGCGCACGTATGTTTCCATTTTGATTATCGCCATGATTTCCTTGGACATACCGACACGACGCGTGGCGCATGCATCGTCCATTTGGAATGTTGTCTTATTTTTCCTTCGACATACCGACACGATCGTGGCGCACGTATGCTTCCATTTGGATTCTTTGTCTTGTTGTTGAGGTCACATGGACATGTCTACACCGGCGTAATTCCGGCATGTGGGCTGGGACATTGGTATTGTTGTTGCATCATGGACATGTCTACACCGACGCACGATTCCGGCATGCGCCATAATGCGAACTCGATTGATGTTGTGGGCGTGAGACCCATAGTTAGATCGAGTGATGATCGCTTTATGTTGTGAATCGTAGTTTGGTTATCATACATGTCTCCCGCTTTATATAGACTAGTATGATTTCATTTCTGATGTTATGCTTTCACATACTTGGTACTGTTATCGACCTCCCCGGCCGTTCATGCCGCAGTAGAGGTACATCGGCCGTGGATCCTCGCCGTAGGATCACGCCAGCAGATTGAAGCTCCGCTTCTCCGAGGCTTATCTTTTGCAGGTGTTCTCGAGTTGTAGGTTCTTGTACATTCGTGGTATGGCGGGCCCCGTCCGTCATAGTCATCAGATATCTTAAGGTCAGTAGTACCGCTGCGTGTGGTTGTAAAAGGATTAAACTGCTCAAAGTTTTATGTATTTATGAAGGCAAATCGCTTTAGTTGGCTGTTTATTTATTATATCTTTTGTTAAATGACTCATGTTTTATGTTCCGCGATTTTCTCCGATGTATGTATCACTAGGGTGCCCGGTAGGCACGATGAACGCCCCGAACGGTCGTTACAAAAGTGGTATCGAGCGCTTAATCCTCGGAAAGTGTCTACGCATCGTGTTCAGTAGTCTTGATTATCGGTGTCGCGCACTACATCTATAATCGAGGCTATAGGACATTTAGGATTGGTTTCCATTTCTTCTCATTCCGAGATCGTGCCTTAGAAGGCGTGTTGTAAGTCGGGCCCTCCGATGTATCTCGTTTTTACCGCTATGCCTCGCGCAGGCAACCAGAGCCCGTAAGGCAAGGCAGCCGAGGGTGTTGTTAGTGAGATACTGAGGAGTACGAGCGCAGCCCGCATAAGACTGAGGTTGTGCTTGACGGCGGGTTTCGCGACGCCGCCACCAAAGAAGTTTAGAGCCGCAGCAGATGGTGATGAGACTACAAGACCGAGCCTCCAGTCCACACCGGGAGCGGGAGATGGGTCACGCGAGATGGCGATTATTGGCGCCGTGTGGCGGATATGAGGATAGCCGGACGCAGCAGCCCGAGCACCGTGGTTCACCCCGAGCAGATAGTTTGAGGCTACGGACTTTCGAGTTGTAGCCCGCCGAAGTTTTACGGGTCGAGGCACGAGGATGATCCGCAGGAGTTCATCCGGCGATTCTACGGATCACGCGGGTGATCAAGGCTTGAAACCGAGTCTGTGACCTTTGGTTCGCGTCGGCTGCGTGATACCGCGATCGATTGGTTTGATTCATGGAGCTTTCCCGGGAGAGCATGCACCTCCGCAGCATGGGATGAGTTTTCGGGCTTTCTCACGCACTTCTTGCCTCCGCATTGAGAGGCACGCCGGCGATTTTTGTTACTGATAAAGAGAGGTCGCACTGTCAGGGAGTACAATGTCGAGATCGATTCTCTGGCTCGATATGTCCCTTCTCGAGTTGCAGATATGGAGGATAGGGTGCATCGCCACGCCACCGGCTTGATGATTGTATGGCGAATCTTGTGCGGGTGTTTCTCTTCACCGCATGGACATTGCCCGCACGCAGCTCATGCACTAGATGCGAGGCACGGAGGGTCGACGGAATGACTGATCGCCAGAAGAGGCCGTGACGGCAGGTCCTTTGGTGGCTTTCGAGGCGGACCGCCTCGTGAAAGTTAGTTATATACCCCCACCTGTACAGTGTGGTCCTCCACCGTCTTCAGGAGCAGGTCAGGGCTCCAAGGGTTCAGATTTTCGGCAGAGCAGGGGTGTTAACCAGCTGAAGCCACCCCTACCTCGTTGTGACCATTGTGGTAGACTCCATTTTGGAGAGTGTCGTGCTAGATTGGGAGTTTGTTTTGCATGCGGCCAGCAGGGCCATTTTGCGAGGAACTGTCCTACCAAGGGAAGCGCGGATGTTACGACTCAGCCTTCAGGATCTGTGGCTGGTTCATCACCTTCTACAATCGCCTGCAGGCGTGCCTATGATTAGAGTGGAGCGGTAGCTTCAGGTATATCCTTAACCCTCTAGAGTTTTGGTATGCTTGTTATGATGATCTCATTATTGTGTGCTATGTACGGATAGCATTGTGATTGTGTGAGTTAAAATGCATGGTTAGTTGGAAGGATACGTATGGAGGCATGGTAAGTGTGAACCTTAGACTATGTCACGATCGAGGCCAGTAGGGTAAGGTCGTCTTGAGTTAAAGATTTATTTTTGACCCTTATCAGAGTAGTAGTATACGTGGGATTTATTTGTGTGATAAGCCCGTGGGTAGTGTGAGATGGAAGTGGTAGCTTTCATGATGTGAAATAGTAAGATTGTTCCGGATCGGGGAACAAGAGTTTGGCGCGGTTGGGGGTCGGGTTGAGGACCATTTGCGGGTCAACCCGTAACCCGGTTTGGGGTGGGGTCGATTCGTGGTCCCGCCAGTGGTAGGGTCACGAGGATGCTAGGCCCAAGTTTGTATGATCATCGTATGAGTTCGTGGACGCGTTCGACTGAGCGGTTCGTAGGCCGGAATGGCCTTAAGGAAGTTTGAGGTTAGTAAGATGACCAAGTTTGAGGTAGTGACTCGCAGATTTTCGGAACGGAAGTAATGATGAAGTATGGTGCGTCTTGGGAGAGTTCAAGTGTTCGAGAAGGGCACGACGAGTAAGGAAGGAAGATAACGTGTGTTATTTCGCGCTGCCATTGGCGTTGACAACTTAGAGGAACTTCATAGATATCCGTCTTTGAGAAGGAACATTCGACGAATGTTTCTGGCGAGGGAGAATGTTATACCTCGTAGTTGCAGGTATGTATGTGAGGACGCACGTGCGGCGTCTGCGTAAATTTTGAAAAGAAAGAAAGATGTGAGTTTTCACTAAAAGTTTCCGTTATTTGTGAAGAAAAAGGTTCGTTAATGGGAATTGATTCCCGATTTGGTATTCGGACTTCTGGAATATTAGAGAATTATGGAATTTTATTTTGAAATGGTCACGTGGGCCCACGAGAAATTTACTGCTTTGTGGCCCACTTTGTTTTGAGATTTTGGCCATTGTGGATATTTTTCAAAGACGTTTTTGAGGGCCAATAGAGGGTGACACGTGTCACCCCGCCTAGTGGCTCGGGCCGGTTACATTCAAGCCACGCCGACTGAGTCGTTTCGACGAAACGTTTCCACAGCTTTCGTAGGAAAATTCCGCTATGTCCTTTTAATTTTTGCGGATTTTTCCGAGAGACGAAACATTTTGGACCAACGGGAGGGTGACATGTGTCACCTGCATTGAAGCAAGGGCGCCCAAGTGGAAGATGGTTCACGAATTGGCTTGATCTTTTGGGCTCACGTTTTTGCCCTATTGGTTCCTTGTTTCAGGCCTTGTTTTGGCCTTGTTTTGTGGCTTGTTTTGTGCCATGTTTTGTGGAGTAGGGTTTAGGGTGCACTTGGCTTGATCAAGGCCTTACACTTGCCTTGCACATGGCTTGATCTCGCTACTGGTTGGCCTTCGCTTTCCTATAAATACACTCTCTTTGAAGACTTCATTCATCCAAATCTTCCAAGTCTTGGAAACCCTCCTCCTCTTGTTTACTCGCCCAAGAGCTCCTCTCCCTTGAAAGTGGCCTTGGCCGAGGTCTCCCCTTGTGAGGTCTAGCCAGGGTACCCCCTGCCTAGTTGTTTTCAGATAATACCCTTTGTAGTGGTATAGAAATACTCCTAGTATTGTTATAATGCCCAAAATACCTTAGCCTTGTACCTTGTAGTATTCCAAAGATACCTCTTTACGTAGAGTCCTAAATACTACCTTTTGTCCTTTTTAGTCTCAAACCAAACCCTAAGGAAATCTTCATAGTTGGTGAAGTATTTGAGTAGAAGTTAGTTAGAACTTCTAAGGGTTGTTGGAGTGGTTTGGAGCGCACGGAGTGAGCTAAACCTTGCTCGTGAGCGACATTAAACTCGGATAATTTTGGGCTTATCGAGGTAATTATCTTGTCCTCTATTGTAATTGGAAATTACATGTTTGTTAGAGTATATAGTTGAAGTATACTATATATGAAACTACTTAGTATTCGCAATGTCTTTTGACTTAAGCTGAAGAATAAAGAACCGAATCGAATCAGTATTTACATAGAATTGTCAGACATGAGACTTGTGTAGAATTGTACACGTCCGTTAGGCGTAAACCCCGGTCAAGCCAGCGGCCTCGATAGAGAGAGACTTACGCTGTTGGGGAGGAGTCGCGAATTTTCTATAGAAAGATAGAAACTTATGTTTTGGGGTTAATAGACGTTTTGACCTTTATAGGTGAAAGTACTAAGAGTAGCGATTCTACTCGAGGAGTGGAAAGTGGCTAGTGCGTTGTAGTACTTGGAGCATTTTGCTTATTGTCGATAAATCGTCGCGAGGTATGGACCTCTTCCCATCTCTTCTAGCATGATATGTGTGAACTATGTAGCACGTAGACGATACGTGTTAATTGTATTTGATTGTTGTAAAACATAAAGTGTTATAACGGCTTTATGGGAAGTTGGTTATAACAGCTTTATGTAGGTAAGAAAATGGTTTTACTGATGTTAGAAGTTAAGAGACTTGATCTTATAAGATAAGAGACTTAACTTATTTGTTTTAATGAGGATGTTTGTGTGAAACCTCATTCGTGAGTAATGAGTACTTGGTTTTTAAAGGGATAATGTTTTACTGATTTGGGAATCGTAATGTGTATCGACGCACCACCGCAAGCGTTAATAAAGGAAAATGTATGAATAATGATGTGTTGTATTAAAACCAAGAGAAACCTCCATCTACATAGAAGCTAAGATGAGACAAAATGATATTACATTTTCTAGATCATGGTCGCGTAATAAGATCGTTATAAACAAGAATAAACTACTCACGTATATGACATATGTTACTCAATTGTTCTAAAAAGGAATCAAGTGATTAAGTTTGGGGAACTATGAAACCATTTGAAAATGAGAAGCTTGAGTAATTGAAACTAGGCAACCGGAACTTAGAAAGAATGTTGTTACTTGATTTTGAAAAGGAAGGTGGGTTGGTCATTCTAATACTACGTATCGGGTGACTTTTATAAAAGTAATGGATCTCTTTAAAAAAAGAACTTAACGTATGTAGTACTTTGGGGTTAAAAACCCGACTTTGGCATAAAATGAAAGTACTTTGAGTTGTGTGAAACTTGCCTATGCTTGTTGTTGTGAAACTTGCTCTATGCTTGTTGTGAAACTTGCCTATGCTTGTGATGATAGCCTTTATTGTACAAGCGTTGTGTTTCTCGTGTTACCGCCTCTCGATGGAGGTCGGTTGGTAGTTGAGAACTTACTTGGATGTCTTGCAGCGACGGAGAAATTCCACGCACGTTCTCGCTGATAGTATTATTGTTGTTAATCGCTGACATACCGACTCGCGTAGCGCGGGTATGCTTCCATTTTAGTTAAAGGTCTGTGGTTAATCGCTTTGGATATATCGACACGACGCGTAGCGCACGCATGTTTCCATTTTGATTATCGCCTTGTGATTTCCCTTTGGACATACTGACACGATGCGTAGCGCACGTATGCGTCCATTTGGAATGTTGTCTTATTTTTCCTTTGGACATACCGACACGATGCGTGGCGCACGTATGCTTCCATTTGGATTGCCGTCTTGTTGAGGTCATACGGACATGTCTACACCGATGCAGTCCGGCATGTGGCCATGGGACATTGGTATTGTTGTTGCATCATGGACATGTCTACACCGTCGCGATTCCGGCATGCGCCATAATGCGAACTCGATTGATGTTGTGGCGTGAGACCCATAGTTAGATGGAGCGATGATCGTTTTATGTTGTGAATCGTAGTTTGGTTATCATACATGTCTCTCGCTTTATATAGACTAGTATGATTTCATTTACGATATTGCATAGCCACATACTTGGTACTGTTATCGACCTCTTCGGGCCGCGTTCATGCCGCAGTAGAGGTACATCGGTCGTGGATCCTCGCCGTAGGATCACGAGCCAACAGATTGAAGCTCCGCTCCGAGGCTTATCTTTTGCAGGTGTTCCACGAGTTGTAGGTTCTTGTACATTCGGGGTATGGCGGCCCCGTCCCGTCATAGTCATCAGATATCTTAGAGGTGCGTAGTACTGTTAAGGCGTGGTTGTAAAAGGATTAAACTGTTCAGGTTTTATGTATTTACTGAAGGCAACTGTTTTGGTTGGCCTGTTTATTTATTATATCTTTTGTTAAATGACTCATGTTTTATGTTCCGCTGATTTTCTCTGATGTATGTATCACTAGGGTGCCCGGGGTAAGGCACCAGTAACGGGCCCCGGAACGGGTCGTTACACAACCTATAAAGGTTATATAAGTCTATCAACTTCTACATTAATATTCTTCTGATGTGATTTCAGTTCAAGTCTTTTCTGTAATATCCTTCTATTACAGTTCAATTCTCTTCTATGAATCTTATATTCATTTCTATACAACTACAGTATGTAATTTCCAAATACAATAGAAGGATAGGATTATTTACCTCGGTAAGCCCAAAATTATCCAAGTTTAATGTCGATCCTGAGCAACGTTTAACTCCTACTCCGGGTGCTCCAACCCGCTCCAAACAACCCTTAGAAGTTCTACGAAACTTCTTCCTAATACTTCAACCAACTGTGAAGATTTTCCTTAGGGTTTCGTTTAGTAGTGAAGGGAAGTATAATAGTATTTACTGGCTTTTAGTACAAGTGTAACCTTGGAATACTACAAGGTATTTGGGCGAGGTATTTTGGAATAGTAACAATACTTGAGAGTATTTCTACCAAGAGGGGTAGTATTTACGAGACAACTCATGGTAGGGTGTGTGTCTCGGACAAGGGCCACTCAAAGGAGCGGGGGGTTTCGGCCAAAGCCTCACCAAGGGCTTGGACGAGAGCCTTGCTAAGAGGGGAGGGAGATTTGAAGATTTAGAAACAATTTGTGGATGAAGAAGTCTTCAACAAAGGGGGGGTATTTATAGGCCAACCAATGGCCAAGATCATGACAAGTGGTAGGCAAGTGTAGGGTGTGGATTTGGACAAGTGTGTGTGGGTCCCACCTTATCCATCTACCACACAAAATATCCTACCAACCCCAATGCTTCAAATCGTCCAAATGACGCCCAAGAATCCGCCACTTAGAGGGTGACAAGTGTCGCCCTTCTCGTTGGTCCAAAATATTTCATCTCTCGGAAAAATCCGCAAAAATTATAAATGACATAGCCGGAATTTTCCCTTCGCAAGTTTTGTAAAACGCTTCGAAAAAACGATTCCTTTTCGTGTTGTGCACAAAATTTTCGGCCCTTGCCTAACTTAAGGCTTAAACTTTTATACGCACGCCTCACGCATATACCGAAATACGGTATAACATTTGACCAACGCCCAATGGTATTTATGGATTTGATGAACCGTGTTCAAGTCATTCTTGGATACATTTGTGATTGTATTCATTGATGACATCCTGGTGTATTCGCGACAGAGCAGAGCATGCAGATCACTCGAGACGGTGATTGGGTTCTCCTAACCGCAGCTATTCGCCAAGTTCTCCAAGTGTGAGTTTTGCTGGCCTCGGGCATTCTGGGCATATTATCAATGGTGTTCGGGTGGATACGCAAAGATTGAGGCGATCAAGTCTTGGCCGAGACCTACTACTCCGACCGAGGCGCGCGATTGGGCGGGCGTTATTATCACGTTTGTGGAGAAGTTTGCTTGATTTGACCGCTGACTAGGTGACTTAACGCACCAAGTTCCAGCGATGAGGCTTGCGAGAGGGTTTCCGATTCTTGAAGGAAAGGTTGACTCACTCAGCCTTACTATTCCGGATGGGTTAGACGGGTACGTGATCTATTGTGATGCCTCGGGTATCGGGCTAGGGTGTGTTTTGATGCAGCACGGCAAGGTTATAGCCTATGCTTCCCGGCAGTTATAGAAGCATGAGAGGAATTACCCTACCCATGATTTAGAGTTGGCCGCAGTTATACATGCCTTGAAGATTTGGAGACATTATTTGTATGGGGTTCATGTGGATATTTATACAGACCACAAGAGCCTCCGATATCTTCAGCAGTATGAGTCGAACTTGAGACATAGACGTTGGTTAGAGTTGCTGAAAGACTATGATGTTGATATTCTATACCATCCGGGGAAAGCCAACGTAGTTGATGATGCCTTGATTCGTAGATCGATGGGGAGCCTTGTTATACCCCGTATTTCCGGAGTATGTACGTGAGGGCGTACGTATAAAAGTTTAAGCCTTAAGATAGGCTAGGACCGAAAATTTTGTTCACAAGTACCGAAAAGAATCGTTTTCCGACGAAACGTTTTACAAAGCTTGCGTAGGGAAAATTCCGGCTATGTCATTTATTATTTTTGCGGATTTTTCCGAGAGACGAAACATTTTGGACCAACGGGAGGGTGACATGTGTCACCCTCACATTAGACGTGATTGTGGGCGGCTAGTGGACGAAATGGGGGTCTTGGTTAGGTAGGATATTTTGTGGTAGTTGGTGTGGTAGATGGATAAGGTACACATGGATGAATCCACACCCTACACTTGCCTTGCACTTGGCTTCATCTTGGCCATTGGACTTATTCTTCATCCTCTCTTGATAAATTCCAAGTCTAAAAATCCCTCCCACTCCTCGAGCTCTCGCCCAACTCCCTCCCTTTGAGAAAGGCCTTGGCCGAGAGCATCCCTCCCCCTTTGTAGTGTTCTAGCCGAGGTACCCCTAGCCTAGTTGTTTTAGAAATACCCCACTTGGTTGAGAAATACTTCTCCAAGTATTGTTGGAATGCCAAAATACTCTAGCCCAAAACCTTTGTAGTATTTCCAAGTACCCTCTATACGAAAAGCCCGGAAAATACTACTATACTTTCCTTTAGCCACTAAATGAAACCCTAAGGAAAACCTTCATAGTCGGTTGAAGTGTTAAGTAGAAGTTGTGAAGAACTTCTAAGGGTTTCTCGGAGCGTGCAATTAGGAGCTAAACCTTGCTCAGGATCGACGTTTATACTTGAATAATTTTGGGCTTATCGAGGTAAATACTACTGTCCTTCTGTTGTAATTGGAATTACATACTGTAGTAGTATAGAAATGAATATAAGACGTATAAGGATGGTATAAAAGAAGAGAATTGGACTGTAATAGAAGGATATTACAGAAAAGACTTGAACTGAAATCGCATCTGAAGAGTATTAAAGTAGAAGATTAAACTGTACTTACATAGGACTGTATTTACTGTAGACTTATAACCTTTATTGGTTGGATCGCTCGAGTAGCATGTACTACTTGGAAGGTGGACAAGGCTAGCCGGGTTATAGCCGTGGAGCGTTTTGCTAATAGTCGATAATCGTCGCGAGGTATGTGATTCTTCCTATACTCTTGAGCATGATATTTTAAAGGAATATATATAGTACGGTAGACGTACGTGTGGCAATGTCTTTTGACTTAAGCCTAAATAATAAGAATCTGGAAGTATTTTACAAGAATATATATATAGTACGGTAGACGTACGTGTGTTAAATGAATATAGTTTCTGCAATGTCTTTTGACTTAAGCACGAATAATAAGAATCGGAAGTATTTTACAAGAATATATATATAGTACGGTAGGCGTCGTGTGTTAACTGAATATTGTTTTACGGCAATGTCTTTTGACTTAAGCCTGAATAATAAGAATCTTGAAGTATTTCAAAAGAATTAAGAATCCTTTTTGAAAGAAGAATAATACTTGGTTTGAAAGTTTAAGAGTTATACTAGCTTTATGGGAAGTTAGGTATAACGACTTAAGAGAGATAAAAAGAATGGTTTATTGTTTTTAAGAAGTTAAGAGACTTGATCTTAAAAGATAAGAGACTTGACTTAAATGAATTAATATGAATTTTGTGTGAAACCTCATTCGTGAGTAATGAGTACTTGGTTGTTAAAAGGAATAATGTTTTACTGATTTCGGAAATCAGAATAAGTATCGAACAAACCACAGCAGCGCTAATAAAGGGAAATGTATTGACTAATAAAGTATTATTAAAACCAGTAGAAACCTCCATCTGCATAGAAGCTAAGATGAGACAAAATGATATTACATTTCCTAGATCATGGTGCTTTAATAAGATTGTTATGAACAAAGAATAACCTACTCACACATAAGGCATATGTTTCTCAAATTATTTTAAAGGATTAAAACTATGAACTACGAAACCTTTTCGAAAATGAGAAACTTGAGCATTTGAAATTAGGCAAACTTGAACGTTTGGAAAATAATGTTGTTACTTGATTTTACAAAGGGAAGTGTTTTGGTTTACTTAACAATGTTAGTCACTCTATTTTTATACTACGGGTATGCTTCCATTATCATTGTTAAATGGGCATGTCTACACCGATGATGGATTCTGTAGACATGTGACCATTATGGTTATTTATGGCGAAGTATCGTGACTTACGGTTGTGATCGAGTGCATAGCCTGTTTACTTGCCCCCGTCAGCTACGTGACGCAGGTGGATCTGGTATAGGTTATCGCACTTGCCACGTGTCGGCGCGGCGAAGTATCGTGACTTACGGTTGTGATCGGTGCTTAGCCGATTCACCGCCCCGTCATTTCGTGGCGCGAGGAGGCTGGTGGAGGCTAGTGCACTTGCCGCGTGTCGACCGGCGAGTCGGTGTTTGGATGGAGCGCCGTGACTTACGGTTGTGATCAGTGCGTGAGCGATTTACTTGCCCCGCCGCCACGTGGCGCGAGGAGGCTGGTGGAGGCTATTGCACTTGCCACGTGTCGGCCATGATATGGTTGTACGATATTATTGAGTACGGTCGGATCCGGTAGTTATACTTGCCCGTGCGGTTTTATGACACAGTGGGACACGGTGTTCATGTATACTCCTTGGTGTTGTTATATCATAGATCGCGGTGAGGAAGGAATTCCACGGGCAGTGATGATTTGGAGCGTGAGTCCTCGACTTGATATGATTTATTTATATGTTGTATCGTAGTTTGGTTATCATACATGTCTCCGCTTTATATAGACTATTATGATTTCATTTTCGATATTTTCGTTCACATACTGTACTGTTATCGACCTCCTTGGCTGCGTTCATGCCGCAGATAGAGGTACATCGGCTGTCGATCCCCGCTTATAGGATCACATTTCAGCGTATTGGGAAGCTCCGTTCCTTCGGAGGCTTATCTTTTGGTATGTTACCATGAGTCTGTAGGTTCTTGTACATTCAGAGGTATGGCGGGGCCCTGTCCCGTCATAGTTGTTGTAAAAATCTTAAGTGCATGCCTTGTTGTAGGCGGGGTTGTAAGATTATCGCTCAAAGGTCGATATATATATATATGCTGAAAGGCAACCATTTTGGTTGGCCTATTTTCTTTTATCTTAATCCATATCTAATTGTATGTTTAAGTTTTTTTATTTCCTCTGGTTTTTCTCTGATGTTGTATCACTAGGGTGCCCGGGGTAAGGCACCAGTCACGGACCCGGGTTCAGGTCGTGACAAAAGTAGTATCAGAGCAGTTAGTCCTCCGAAAGTGTCTACAGACCGTGTCTAGTAGAGTCTTGATTATCGATGTGTTGTGCACCACATCTATAATCAGGAGGCTGCAGGACATTTAGGATTTGTTTCCATTCTTCTCATTATGAGATCGTGCCTTAGAGTTGTGTGATAAGTTGGACCCCTCTGACGTATTTCGTTTTTACCAGTTATGCCTCCGCGTAAAACCGGGCCCGAAGGGCAAAGCGGCGAGAGGAGGCTGCGAGTAGAAGCGGCGGCGGTCTCTGAGAGACCACGATACACAGTCTCGGTCCCGATGCGGAAGCGAGAGAGATGGGTTACAAGAGTTGGCGATTATTGGCGGGTTATGGCGGACTTGAGGATAGGCTGGGCCTTAGCAGTTCGAGCACCATGGTTCACCTAGATCGAGATAGTTTGAGGCTACGAGATTTTACGAGTTGTAGCCGCGAGTTTTATGGGTCGAGTCACGAGGATGATCCGCAAGAGTTCATCAAGCGATTCTGACGGATCGTGAGTGATCAAGGCATCGGAGACCGAGTCGGTGGTCTAGGTTCGCATCGGTGCGTGATACGCGATCGGGTTTGATTCGTGGGAGCTGTCGGGAGAGAATGCACTTCCACCATATGGGACGAGTTCTCGTGGCATTTCTTGCACATTTCTTGCCTCGCGAGATGAGAGGGCTCGGTAAACATTTTTGGTATTCTGGCGAGCAGGCGTGCGGTTCGGGAAGTACAATGTGAGTTCGACTCATTGGCGATGCGTCCGCGTTAGTAGCTAGTATGGAGGATCGAGTGCACCGATATGTTACTGAGCTCGATGATTACCTAGCGAGAGTTGTTGGGTTTAGCTCTTGGTACCGCATGGACATTGCCGTCTGAGCTTATGCACTTGGATGTGAGGCGGAGAAGATCGACGGAATGACCGAGATCGTGAAGAAGGCGAACAGCGAGGTCGCTGGTGACTTTCAGCGGACCGCCTCGGCGAGCGATTATGCGCCTCGCCCGATGCAGTGGTCCCCACCATCGTCGGGGCGTGCAGGATATTCGAGGCGGTCGGGGCTCCTGTGTTTCAATTTTGAGGGAGTAGAAGTGCTCGCGGATGAGGCCACCGTATCTCGGTGTGGCGTTGTGGTAAAGCCCATGGGGAATGTCGTCTTGGTTTGGGAGATTGCTATACTTGCGGCCGACGGGGCCATTTGTGAGCGTCCAGGCCGAGGGTAGCACTGGTGGGATAGCACAGACTACTAGATCAGTTGCGGGTTCTTCACCTTCCATAGCTAGGCAGGATGTTCATACACCGGCGGGCCACGGTAGAGGTCGCGGTGGAAGTTCCCAGTTTTAGCGGTCCTTTGAACCATTTTCAGGTATATATCCTTAACCCTCTAGAGATTTGTATGTATTGATGTTATGATGATGTGTTTAGTGTTATGTTCGGATAGCTTTGTGCTAAAATGTGACTTAGAAGCCTGGTTAGTGAAAAGGGGTAAGCCTGGGGGTGAGAAAATGATGAACCTTAGAATATTACAGTTGAGACCTTAGATGTAAGGCCGTCTTGAGTACAAGATTTTGCGGGTGATCTTTGTCAGAATGTATAAGTATACGTGGAGTAATTATGGGAAAATTTCCTTGGGTGGTGTAAAATGGAAGTGGTAGCTTTCATGACGTAAATTAGTAAGATTGTTCCGGATCGGGGAACAAGAGTTTTGGCGCGGTTATGGGGTCGGGTTGAGGACCATTCACGGGTCAACCCGTAGCCCTGTTTGTGGTGGGGTCAGTTCGAGGTGGTCCCGCCAGGTGGTAGGATCACGAGGATGCTAGGCCCAAGTTTAGGTAACCATCGTATGAATTCGTGGATGCGTTCGACCGGAATCGGTTCGTGAAGGCCGGGAATGGCCTTAGAGGAAAGTGAAGCTAGTAAGATGACCAAGTTTGGAGGTAGTGACTCCAAAGTTTTGGCAACAGAAGCGTTGACTGAAGTGTGGTACGTGTACTATAAGAGTTCAAGTGTTCGAGAAGGGCACGACGAGTAAGGAAGGAAGGGAGCGTGTGTTATTTCGTGGCCAGGTGTGGCGTTGGCAACTTATTAGAGGAACTTTATCGTTATCCGTCTTGAGAAGGAACATTCGGGACGAATGTTTCTAAGGAGGGGAGAATGTTATACCCCGTATTTCCGGAGTATGTACGTGAGGGCGTACGTATAAAAGTTTAAGCCTTAAGATAGGCTAGGACCGAAAATTTTGTTCACAAGTACCGAAAAGAATCGTTTTCCGACGAAACGTTTTACAAAGCTTGCGTAGGGAAAATTCCGGCTATGTCATTTATTATTTTTGCGGATTTTCCGAGAGATGAAACATTTTGGACCAACGGGAGGGTGACATGTGTCACCCTCACATTGGACGTGATTGTGGGCGGCTAGTGGACGAAATGGGGGTCTTGGTTAGGTAGGATATTTTATGATAGTTGGTGTGGTAGATGGATAAGGTACACATGGATGAATCCACACCCTACACTTGCCTTGCACTTGGCTTCATCTTGGCCATTGGTTGGCCATTGTTTGACCTATAAATACCCCCTTAGTTGAAGACTTATTCTTCATCCTCTCTTGATAAATTCAAAATCTAAAAATCCCTCCCTCTCCCTTGTGAGCTCTCGTCCAACTCCCCCCCCCCCCCTCCCCTTTGAGAAAGGCCTTGGCGAGAGCACCTCCCTTTGTAGTGTTCTAGCCAGGGTACCCCCCCTAGCCTAGTTGTTTTCGAGAAATACCCCCCCACTTGGTTGAGAAATACTTCTCCAAGTATTGTTGGAATGCCAAAATACTCTAGCCCAAAACCTTTGTAGTATTTCCAAGTACCCTCTATACGAAAAGCCCGGAAAATACTACTATACTTTCCTTTAGCCACTAAACGAAACCCTAAGGAAAACCTTCATAGTCGGTTGAAGTGTTAAGTAGAAGTTGTGAAGAACTTCTAAGGGTTTCTCGGAGCGTGCAATTAGGAGCTAAACCTTGCTCAGGATCGACGTTTATACTTGGATAATTTTGGGCTTATCGAGGTAAATACTACTGTCCTTCTGTTGTAATTGGAATTACATACTGTAGTAGTATAGAAATGAATATAAGACGTATAAGGATGGTATAAAAGAAGAGAATTGAACTGTAATAGAAGGATATTACAGAAAAGACTTGGCGAAATCACATCGTAAGAGTATTAAAGTAGAAGATTAAATCAGTACTTACATAGGTGTATTTCTGATGAACTTATAACCTTTATTGGTTGGTATTACTGCGAGTAGCATGTACTACTTGGAAGGTGGACAAGGCTAGCCGGGTTATAGTCGTGGAGCGTTTTGCTAATAGTCGATAATCGTCGCGAGGTATGTGATTCTTCCTATACTCTTGAGCATGATATTTTAAAGAAATATATATAGTACGGTAGACGTACGTGTGGCAATGTCTTTTGACTTAAGCCTAAATAATAAGAATCTGGAAGTATTTTACAAGAATATATATATAGTACGGTAGACGTACGTGTGTTAACTGAATATAGTTTTACGGCAATGTCTTTTGACTTAAGCCTGAATAATAAGAATCTGGAAGTATTTTACAAGAATATATATATAGTACGGTAGACGTACGTGTGTTAACTGAATATAGTTTTACGGCAATGTCTTTTGACTTAAGCCTGAATAATAAGAATCTTGAAGTATTTCAAAAGAATTAAGAATCCTTTTTGAAAGAAGAATAATACTTGGTTTGAAAGCTTAAGAGTTATACTAGCTTTATGGGAAGTTAGGTATAACGACTTAAGAGAGATAAAAAGAATGGTTTATTGTTTTTAAGAAGTTAAGAGACTTGATCTTAAAAGATAAGAGACTTGACTTAAATGAATTAATATGAATTTTGTGTGAAACCTAATTCGTGAGTAATGAGTACTTGGTTGTTAAAAGGACTAATGTTTTACTGATTTCGGAAATCAGAATAAGTATCGAACAAACCACAACAGCGCTAATAAAGGGAAATGTATTGACTAATAAAGTATTATTAAAACCAGTAGAAACCTCCATCTGCATAGAAGCTAATATGAGACAAAATGATATTACATTTCCTAGATCATGGCTGCTTTAATAAGATTGTTATGAACAAAGAATAACCTACTCACACATAAGGCATATGTTTCTCAAATTATTTTAAAGGATTAAAACTATGAACTACGAAACCTTTTCGAAAATGAGAAACTTGAGCATTTGAAATTAGGCAAACTTGAACGTTTGGAAAATAATGTTGTTACTTGATTTTACAAAGGGAAGTGTTTTGGTTTACTTAACAATGTTAGTCACTCTATTTTTATACTACGGGTATGCTTCCATTATCATTGTTACATGGGCATGTCTACACCGATGATGGATTTTGTGGACATGTGACCATTATGGTTATTTATGGCGAAGTATCGTGACTTACGGTTGTGATCGAGTGCATAGCCTGTTTACTTGCCCCGTCGCCTACGTGGCGGTGGATCTGGTATAGGTTATCGCACTTGCCACGTGTCAGCTTCGCGACGAAGTATCGTGACTAACAGTTGTGATCTGGTGCTTAGCCGATTCACTTGCCCCGTCGGCCTACGTGGCGCGGAGGAGGTGGAGGCTAGTGCACTTGCCACGGTCGCCTTCGCGAGTCGGTGTTTGGATGGAGCTTCGTGACTTACGGTTGTGATCTGCAGTGCGTGGCGATTTACTTGCCGTGCGTGGCGCGCCGCGTGGTGGAGGCTATTGCATTTGCCACGTGTCGCCTTCATGATATGGTTGCAGATTATTGATGCGGTCGGATCGTAGTTATACTTGCCGTCACGGTTTTATGACCGCAGGTGGGACACGGTGTTCATGTATACTCCTTGGTGTTGTTATATCATAGGCTGGCGGTGAGGAAGGAATTCCACGCACGAGTGATGATTTGGAGCGTGAGTCCACGACTTGATATATTTGTTTATATGTTGTATCTTGTAGTTTGGTTATCATACATGTCTCTGCTTTATATAGACTATTATGATTTCATTTTGATAATTCGATTTCACATACTTGGTACTGTTATCTCGACCTCCTTGGCCGCGTTCATGCTGCAGTAAGTCATCGGTATCGATCCGCTTATAGGATCACATTTCAGCGTATTGGGAAGCTCAGTTCCTTGAGGCTTATCTTTTGGTATGTTACCACAGTGCAGGGTTCTTGTACATTCGGGGTATGGCGGGGCCTGTCGTCATATTTGTTGTAAAAATCTTAAGTCTGCAATTTATTGTGGCGGGGTTGTAAGGATTATGGCTGTTCAAAGGTCGATATATATATATCTTTGAAAAGGCAACCATTTTGGTTGGCCTATTTTCTTTATCTTGATCCATATCTAATTGTATGTTTAAGTTTTTATTTCATTGGTTTTTCTCGATGTTGTATCACTAGGGTGCGAGGTAAGGCACGATCACGGGCCGGGTTGGTCGTGACAAGCTGTCAGGTACAGCCGAGACAGACATGGTCGTCGGATCCACCGATTAAGCGAGCCTTGGGGTTGATTGATCGATCACAAGCGATAGTGGGTGCGGGTTCGTGAGGTTGCCGAGTCTTCCATCGTTGATGAGGTGAATAGGCGACCGTTTGAGGACCCGATGTTGACGTGCTCGAGATCAGCTCTTCGGGAGGAAAAGTCTATTCGAGTAGCGCTGATGGTCTTTGAGATTTGAGGCGGTTGTGTGTTCGATGTGTCCGTCGGCGGTCAGAAGCCTGCGGTGCTCGTTATTCTATTCATCCGGTCGACCAAGATGTACCATGACCTCGGATGTTTGTATTGGTGGGATGGCACGAAGAGGGCGTGGCGGGTTTTGTTGCCTGATGTCCAAATTGCCCGGCGAGTCAAGGTCGAGCACCAGAGGCCCAGTGGATTATTGCAGGCTATTGAGATTCCGACTTGGAAGTGAGAGGTGATCAACATGGACTTTGTTACATGGCTACCTCGTACTCAGAGGAAGTACGACTCCATTTGGGTTATTGTTGACAGGCTGACGAAATCAGCCCATTTCCTTCGATCGGGGCGACGTTTTGGTGAGGACTATGCGGGTTGTACATCGGAGAGATTGTGAGGTGCGGTGTCGGTGTCGATTATATCCGATAGGGAGCCCGGTTACGGCTAACTGGAGGTCTTTCGAGAAGGGTTTAGGACACAGTGAGTCTCAAGACAACATTCCATCCTCGGTGACGGCGGCGAGCGTCTTATCGGACACTTGAGGATATGCTACGAGCCTGCGTGATTGATTTCAGGGGTAGCTGGGAGGATCATTTGCCTCTTGTAGAGTTTGCTTATAACAACAGCTACCATTCCAGTATACAGATGGCGCCATACGAGGCTTTATATGGGCGGAAATGCAGGTCGCCGATTGGTTTGTTCGACGTGGGCGAGGTACAGTTAGTTGGCCCAGACTTGGTTTAGCAGGCTGTGGATAAAGTAAAGCTTATCCAGGAGAGACTGTTAGCAGCTCATAGTCGGCAGAAGTCATATACGGATAATCGGCGTCGGCATTTGGAGTTTCAGGTAGACGATTGGGTCTTCTTGAAGGTGTCACCCATGAAGGGTGTGATGAGATTCGGTAAGAAGGGGAAACTCAGCCCAAGGTACATTGGACCCTACCAGATCGTCCGTAGAGTGGGCAAGGTTGCCTACGAGTTGGATCTGCCATCAGAGTTAGAGGCGGTACATCCGGTCTTCCATGTTTCTATGTTGCGGAAGTGTATCGGTGATCCAGCGAGAGTTTTCCCTACTAGTGAGGTCCAGGTGACAGAGGGGTTATCGTATAAGGAGAGTCCCATAGCGATACTCGATCGCGGTCGAGCGGACTGGACCAAGGATGTAGCTTCCGTCAAAGTCTGTGGAGGAATGATAGCAGGAGGAGATGACTTGGGAAGCGGAGGAGGACATGTTGAGGAAGTATCCTCACTTATTTCCTATACCTTCAGGTAATTCATCTTTCCCTTAATTGTCAGGTTTTAATTGAAGTATTTCTTTTGCTTAAATGCTTTTATGTGGCCATGTGTGGCGTTTTTGGTATGTCGGGGTTGTGAAAGGAAACTATGTCGCTAATTATAAGTTTGACTCCGAAAGAACATTCGGGGACGAATGTTTCTAAGGGGGGAAGAATGTTACACCCCGTATTTGCAGGACATGTTTTAAGAACGTACGTAAGAACTCACAAGTGTTAAGATTTGAGACTTGTAGAAATTTATCGGAAATTATGGAATTGTCGGAAAATGTATTATTGTGACGAATGGGAGGGCGACACGTGTCACCCCCCTTATTAATGCCTTGGGCGATTTGTAGCAAGGGCTAAAGGGTCATTGGACCTTTGTTGCAAGACAAGTCTTGCAACTTGAAGCTTGATAATCTTGACTAAAGTCAAAGGACCCACAAGGTCTTGATATTTAGTAAGAGCTTATCCTAGCCACCCAAATGTTTGCATCATGACCCTCTAATGTGCTTTATATTACTACTAGTAGCAAGAGAGAGCCAACACTTAGAAAAAATTTCACAAAAATTGGATGAACATAGGCACAAGCTCTCGGGTTCCCTCATAAGAAAAAGGAAAAATCTTTGTTCCTTGTTCTTTTAGTTCCACACTTTAAACCAAGGTTCTTATGTGTATTGTAAACATATCTCAACAAGCGGATTGAAGTGTCTTGGAGAGGCTCTAAACTACTAAGGAGCGACTTCGGATTGGAGTTGGATTAAGTTTCATTGAGGTATAATCTTGTCTTTTAAAAGGGTTACAAGATTATATATTTTTATTGTTGTTGTTAGCTTTACATGTTGCTAGCATGAAGTTGATATGTTGAAGCTTATAAGTATTATGGATTGCTTGTAGCTTAAATCCGAAATTTTATACAAGCCACTTGAAAATTGGATTACTAATTGGTCGGTTATTAGAAATCGTCGCATGTTACTTACTTGAAGATTATGGTTGTTATAATCAAATGCGACTTGATATCATGTTATTCTACCAATTTGGTTTGAAATGGAAATTGGATAAGAATTGATATTGTTAAACTCAATGTGGCCGAATTTAGACTTGTAGTTTGTATTAGTTTGTTATCGTTTGTGGGGCGGAATTTTACACGTCTAGTAGGCGTGTAATCCCCTATTGATTAATTGCTTTGATTGTGCCTTAAATGTGGCGTGTTTGGTTATTGTATTCGGCCTTGAAAAAGGTGGAAAAGTTAGTAAAAACAAAGGAGGTGCTGTCCGATTTTCCGTAGGATTTAGCGACTTGACACTTATAATATTCTACGTTTGAAGTAAGGCCTTAATAGACGTATTGTGGATATTATAGGTTGACATACTACGGGCGGGACTTTGTACTTGGCAAGTGGTTGACCCGGCGAGGTATGTAGAACTTTTCCTATCTTTTGAGCATGACTAGTTGTACGTATATAGTACGATAGAAGTACATGACCTTGATATCCTTTACTAGTTTTATGAATAGCCAAGTCGGGTGAGTTAGTAGATTAACTCACTTCTTGGAAGTATTAAGGATGTCTAATGTTTTATTAAAGTTAAGGGACTTGGAGAGTTTTAAAGTATGTGATACTTGTTCCGTTTTAAATGTATGAGTCCCTTGGATAGGAAATTGTACTTGACTAAGGTATAAAGTGAATATAACGACTTTATGGGGAGTTGGTTATATTGGCTTTATGGAAAGATAAATGGCTTGATTTAATGGAAGGCAATTCGATTTTAAGGCATCAAATTGCCTAAGGTTTTATAAGAAAATGAGTCACTTGATTTAGAAACCTAACTTTATTTCTAACGGTGTCGTGACTTGCCTTGAAATGTAATTTGGACTTGATACTAGGATTAATAGTATCTTGGAAGTTTTCTACTGAAAAGAGTCATTTGTTTTAAAGAAATGAAGTACGTAGTACTTTGGGTTAAATTCCCGGATTTTTATAAAAGACATGCTAGTGCCTTAGGTAATACTAAAATGAGAGTGTAGATGAATAAGACTAATAAGAAGTTAGGGGGATTTCTAACTTGCTTATTTATTGTATGACGGCCGGTTGAGATAGGGTAAGAGTATAAGTGAGGGGTAAACCCCCAAGACGCTATACCACCTTCTCCAGGATAAGAGTATAAATGAGGGGTAAACCCCCAAGACGTTATACCACCTGTTTTATTACCTTCTTCGGGGTAAGAGTATAAATGAGGGGCAAACCCCCAAGACGTTATACCACCTGCTTCAGGGTAAGAGTATAAATGAGGGGTAAGAACCCTAAGACGTTATACCACCTGTTTCTATGGGTTCGCTACCTATGATTTGATCGGGAGTCTCCTATTGTGATGTTGTACGTTTTCCCTTGATTTACTCTCATTGTTAGTAAGGCACTGTGTACTGTTGTCACGACCCGTTCCGGGGCCCGTGACTGGTGCCTTACCCGGGCACCTAAGTAGTCATACATCAGAGTAACCAGCGGAATATAAAAACAAGACATGAAACAATGTAACATGAGACACAGTTTATCTGAGAAAAAGGCGCCTTTCGGCATATATATATAAACATCAGGTTTGGCAGTTACATCCCAACTGTACAATAGGACTATAGACCTCTAAGGAAGTAAACAACTATGGCGGGACAAGGCCCCGCCATACCCTGACTGTACATATATCTACAACATCGGGAGAACCATACCAAAAGTCGAGCCTCGGAGAAGATGGAGCTCACGACACCAAAGTAGAGATCCTGGGATGTGGATCTAGCACTGCTTTCCACCTGCGGCATGAGCAACCCCGAAGGAGGTCGATCTACAGTACCAAGTATGTGAAAGCGTAAATCTTGAAGTAAAATCAAAGTATTTAAAGCCATTTGCAAATACAACTAGTTCAAGCGCATAGTGCCAACATAAACAAGAGCAAGATAGATATAGTGTATGGCGGTCTTTTCTAGGCGCGAATGATCGAAGCAAGGCGATCGCCCATAGTATCATTATGCGTGCCTAATCACTCGACTTCCGCGATCGCGCATAGGTCACACATGCAGACGCATGAGGTATTCCTCGCGGAGGTAGCTAACCCGGTACCTCCTGGACTCCGCACCGCATAGTCACCACACCGCATAGGGCATCCCCGCGTCGGATGAAACACCGGAATGATCAATCCTGGAACTCCGCAGCTCGCATAGTCACACAATTTGCATAGGTCGTATAGACCGCATCAAGGGTGGCAAGCCCTCGGTATAACAAGTCGAGGGTATGTGATATAATAACGATCTGATGGTCTTAACGTTTAACAACGTAAGCACAACAAGAATGACCCCCTTACACAATATCACAAGGCACTAACACACGTAGCATCATAACATGTTCTCCTATCAAACCATCTTACTACACTGCAGAAATCAATACAAGATTTTCATAAACAATAAGTAAAACCGTTCCTTTTATCTTTCTTAAGTCGTTATACCTAACTTCCCATAAATCTAGTATAACTCTTAAGCTTTCTGTTTAAAAATCAAGTATTACTCTTCTTTCAAAAATGATTCATAATTCTTTTGAAATACTTCAAGGTTCTTATTATTTAGACTCAAGTCGAAAGACGTCAAGTAAAACCATGTTCAGTTAACACACGTACGTCTACCGTACTATATATATATTTAAAATATCATGCTCAAGAGGATAGGAAGAATCACATACCTCCTCGGCGAAAACCACCTGCCAAGTCGAATATGTCGCGCGCAGAGTATCGACCTATAACAGTCAAATACGTCTATCAACGTCTAGACTATACTGTAGAATATTCTAAGCAGAGGGTTCTCTATTCTACGGAAAATTGGGCAGCATTTCCCTACCCGTCAAACTACTCAAGTCTACTGTAAATACAGTCCTATGTAAGCACCGTTCAATTCTCTTCTTTTATACCCTTCTACTGTGATTACAGTTCAATTCTATTATTTAATATCCTTCTATATCTTATACTCAACTCTTAACTATTCTTATATGTAATCTCCAATTACAATAGAAGGACAAGAGTATTTACCTCGATAAGCCCAAAATTATCCAAGTTAAATGTCGATCCTGAGCAAGGTTTAGCTCCTAATTTGCACGCTCCGATAGATCCAAGAAAACCTTAGAAGTTCTACACAACTTCTACCTAAATACTATAGGGGATTTGGGCTAGGGTATTTTGGAGATAGTAACAACACTTGGAGAATATTTTCTACCAGAGGGGGGGGTGGCTCTCGGCCGAGCAACTAGGAAGGGGGGGAAGAGGACTTTGGACGAGAACACTACTAGGGAGAGGGAGTTTTTGAGACTTGGAGAAAGTGTGGAGTGGATGAAGAAGTCTTCACTCAAGGGGGGTATTTATAGAACACTCAAGGGACAAGATTAAAACAAGTGGAGGGTTGGGATTATGATCCAAGTGAAAGATGAGGTCTTCCAACCAAGTGTCTCCCACAACATTTGGACATATGTCCACCACAATAATGGAACACATGCCCACCACAACAATGAGTCATGTGGACTCCACTAACTCACAAAAAACGTCCACCCTCTACCTACTCCCACTCACACAAAATCAACTTGCAAGACTTGAACAATTGACTTGCCCACTTGGCCACATTTTCGTCCAACACATGCCAACTAAGGGTGACACATGTCGCCCTCCCATTGGTCCAAAATATTCGTCTTTCGTAAAAAATCCGTAATCGGTTAAAATATTAAAAACGTGGAATTTCCTTCACAAGGTTCGAAATATTTTCCGTCGAAAGCTTACAATTCTTAACCTAATTAGGGTTTGTACAAATGTACGTACGTCCTCACGTACATACTCCGGAAATACGGGGTATAACATTCTCCCCTCCTTAGAAACATTCGTCCCGAATGTTCCTTCTCAAGACAGATAACGATATAGGTCCTCACAACTTAACAGTTTGCAAATGCCACACATGGCCACAATACAACATTTAAGCAAATATGATAATTTAAAACCGTAGTAGGAAAGTAAGTTACAGGTGTGGGAATAAGTGAGGTACCTCTGCCTCATGTCCTCGCCGACTTCCCACGTCATCTCCTCCCCGAGCTCGTTCGCCACAAGACTTTGTGAAGCCACGCGTCTTTGGTCATGACGCCTAACGACGATCGATTATCGCTGGGAATCTCCTCATACGATAACCCTCGGTCACTGGACATCGTCAATCGGGTGTACTACAGATGGATCCCGATACATCTCGCCGGCGTAGAAACATGGAAAAGCGGATGCACCGTCTCGGATCGGACGGCAGATCCACTCATGGCGACGCCTACCCTGCGGACAATCGATAAGGCCCGATGTACCTTGGTGAGCTTCCTTTCCAAATCTCATCACCGCCCGTGTGACGCGCCGAGAAAACCCAATCATCAACCTCAAACTCCAGATTCTGACGACGATGATCTGCATACGACTTCTGTCGACTCTGAGCTGTCAATAGCCGCTCCTGGATAAGCTTCACCTTATCCATCCTTGAACCGTGTGCGGTCCCTAATCGCACCTCGCCATCAAACCAGCCTATCGGCGATCTGCACTTCCTCCCATACAAGGCCTCATAAGGCGTCATCGAATCTTGGAGTGGTAGCTATTATTATCGCAAACTCAACTAGAGGCAAATGATCCTCCCGGCTACCCACGAAGTCAATAACGGGCTCGCAACATATCCTCGAGAGTGCGGATAGTCGCTCTGCTGTCCGTGCATGCGAGGATGGAATGCGATGCTCGGGCTCACTGCGTCCCTAAACCATTACGGAAAGACCTCGGAAGTTAGCGTGGCGGGCTCCTGCATGCGATATGATAGAAATAGGGACCCATGCGATCGACAATCTCTCGGATGTAAAGTCGGCATAATCCTCACCAGAAAAGTCGTTACATTTGGAAGAAAGTGGGCTGATTTAATCGACTGTCGACGATAACCCAAATAGAATCATGTTTCTCGGGTGTGAGGTAACCACGTGATAAATTCCATGTTGATCACCTCCACTTCCGGTCGGGATCTCAATCATCTGCAACGAACCACGGGACTCGGTGCTCTGCCTTCGCTGCGTGACCACGGGCCGAGCCACAAACTCGCGTCCTCTTGACCATCCCACCAATACACCGATGCGAGGTCGTGGTACATCTTGGTTGACCGGATGGATGAAACGCTACCGTGTGATTCCCTAGAACCTGATGCTGAAGTCCTGCAATATCTGGTACACACAACTGCCCTCGAACCTTAGCACCCATCGTGCTACCTCAAAAGGACCGCTTTCCTCACGAAGGGCGTATCGCGATCTTGTAACGACCGTTCGGGGCGTTCTTGTGCCTTATCGGGCACCCTAGTGATACAATCATCGAGAAAACCAGCGGAAAATAAAACTTTAAACAAGAAACAAGATATATGAACATAAGACAGGCCAACCCAGTTACCTTCCAATAACATAAATAAATACAACTCTTTCAAAAGCGAACAATTTAATCCTTTTACAAACCACGCTTGCGGTACTACTGGACCTCTAAGATTTACAACTATGACGGGACGGGGCCCGCCATACCCCAGATGTACAAGAACCTACAACTCGGGAACACATACTAAAAGATAAGCCTCGAGAAACGGAGCTTCCCAACGCTGAACGAGATCCTAAGAGCGAGGATCCACGGCCGATGTACCTCTACTGCGGCGTGACGCAACCCGAAGGAGGTCGATGCAATGTGCAGTATGAAAGCGTAAAAATCGTAAATGAAATCATACTAGTCTATATAAAGCGGGAGACATGTATGATAACCAAACTACGATTCACAACATAAAAGCGATCATGTCGATCGAGGACTCACGCCTCAAGCATCACTCAAATATAACTATGGGTCTCACGCCCACAACATCAATCATGTTCGCATTACGGCGCGTACCGGAGTGCATCGGTGTAGACATGTCCATGATGCAACAATAATACCAATGCCCGTGGCCACGTACGGAATTCTACCTCGGTGTAGAACCGTCCGTATGACATTAATAACAATATCTTGGGTGATCAACCTGGCGCACCCACATGCCCCGGAATTCTACCTCGGTGTAGACATGTCCATGTAACCATAATAACAATATATCGGGTAATCAACCTGCGTGGCCACGTGCCCGAATCTTTGCGTCGGTGTAGACATGTCCATGTGACATCAACAACAAGACGATAATCAAAATGGAAACATACGTGGAATTCTCCATCGCCAAAGACGCGTCGAGTAAGTTCTCAACAAGTCGTAGGCCTACTATCGAGAGAGCGGTAACACGAAATACCACACGCACAACAAAGGCTATCATCACAAGCATAGGCAAGTTTAACAACAAGCATAGGCAAGTTTCACAACAACAAGCATAGGCAAGTTTCACACAACTCAAAGTACTTTCATTTTATGCCAAAGTCGGGTTTTAACCCAGTACTACATACGTTAAGTTCTTTTAAAGAGATCCATTACTTTTATAAAAGTCACCCGATACGTAGTATTAGAATGACCAACCCACATTCCTTTTCAAAATCAAGTAACAACATTCTTTTCCTAAGTTCGGTTGCCTAGTTTGATTACTCGAAGCTTCGTTTTCAAATGATTTCATAGTTCCCAAACTTAATCACTTGATTCCTTTTAGAACAATTGAGTAACATATGTCATATATGTGAGTAGTTTATTCTTGTTTATAACGATCTTATTACTGACCATGATCTAGAAAATGTAATATCATTTTGTCTCATCTTAGCTTCTATGCGGATGGAGGTTTCTCTTTGGTTTTAATACAACACGTCATTATTCAATACATTTTCCTTTATTAGCAGCTGCGGTGGTGCGATACACATACGATTTAGAAATCGGTAAAACATTATCCACTTTAAAAACCAAGTACTCATTACTCACGAATGAGGTTTCACACAACATCCACATTAAAACAAATAAGTTAAGTCTCTTATCTTATAAGATCAAGTCTCTTAACTTCTAACATCGATAAACCATTTTCACTACGTAAGGTCGTTATAACTAACTTCCCATAAAGCTATTATAACACCCTATGTTTTAAACCAACCAAATCACTTAGCACGTATGCGTCTACCGTACTCATAGTTCACAACAATCATGCTAGAAAAGATAGGAAGAGGTTCACATACCTCGCGACGATTTATCGACAATAAGCAAAATGCCCAGCGATCGTAACACGGCTGCCGTTTCCACTCTTAGTAGAATACGCTACTCGCGATCTTCCACCTATAAGGCCATGGCGTCTATTAACTTCTAACAAATGCGGTTCCATGTTCTACTGAAAATTCGGCGCCTCCCATGCGGCGTAAATCTCCTCTCTATCGGTAGGCTACGAAGCCAACCGGGGGTTTACGTCTAACCGGGCGTGTACAATTCTACTCGATATCTTACAAGTCTCTGTCTGATCTATGTAAATACTGATTCGATTCTTTTCTTTAAATTCAGCTTAAGTCAAAAGACATTGCCGCACAATAATGTTCAGACTATATATAGTATACCTCACTATATATTCCAACAACATGTAATCTCCAATTACAATAAGGGGACAAGAATATTACCTCGACAAGCCCAAAATTATCAAGTTATAATGTCGATCCTGAGCAAGGTTTAGCTCCTCAGTGCGCTCCAAACCACTCCAAACAACCCTTAGAAGTTCTAACCAACTTCTACACAAATACTTCAACCAACTATGAAGATTTCCTTAGGGTTTCGGTTTGAGACTAAAAGGACAAAATGTAGTATTTCCGGGCTCTACGTATAGAGGTAACTTTTGGAATACAACAAGGTAAAGGCTAAGGTATTTTGGGCATTATAACAATACTAGGAGAAGTATTTCAATACCACAAGGGAGGGGTATTATACGAAAACAACTCGGCTAGGGGTACCACTGGCTAGCACCTCAGGGGAGGAGGCTCTCGCCACAAAGGCCACTCCAGGGGGGAGGGGTTTCTCGGCCGAGGGCCTTTACTAGGAGGGGGCTCTTGGACGAGAGTCAAACAAGAGGAGAGGGGAAGGATAGCAAGACTTGGAACATTTTTGGATGAATGAAGTCTTCAAGCCAAGGGGGTATTTATAGCAAAACCAAAAGCCAACCAATGGCCAAGATCAAGCCATGTGCAAGGCAAGTGTAAGGCCAAGATCAAGCCAAGTGCACCTAGACCCTACTCCTTAAAACCTCAAAATATCTACACAAATATCTTGCCCAACCTTATCTGCCATTCGTCCCGTATGCGCCCACGCGCCGCTGATGAGAGGGTGCCAAGTGCCGCCCTCTCGTTGGTCCAAAATGTTCGTCGCTCGGAAAAATCCGCAAAATACAAAGCGACATAGCGGAATTTTCCGCCCGCAGCTACGAAAGCGTTTCGTCAAAAACGACTCGGCCGGTGTTGTGCCTGAAGGTAAAATTGGCCAAGGGTGCCACGTGGGGTGACACGTGTCGCCCCGATTCGCCAGAATATTTCGTCTTAGAAAATATCCAAAATCTGAAATCTCAAAAACAAAGCGGGCCTACAAAGCAGTAAATTTCTCCGTGGGCCCACGTGACCATTTCCAAAATAAAATCTCAAAATTCTAATATAATCTAAGAAGCCCAAATTCCAAATCGGGAACCCAATTCTCATTAACGAACCTTTTTCTTCACAAATTACAGGAAACTTTTCCGAAAACTCACATCTTTCTTTCTTTCAAAATTTACTGCGTACTCTGCGTGCGTCCTCACATACATACCACTGCAACTACGGTATAACATTCTCCCTCGCCAGAAACATTCGTCCGAATGTTCCTTCTCAAGACGGATATCGATGAAGTTCCTCTAACAAGTTGCCAACGCCACGGCAGCCGCGAAATAACACGTCTCTTCTTTTCTTACTCGGCGTGCCTTCTCGAACACTTGAACTCTCCCGGTATGTACCATACTTCAGGTTACTTGCCGTTCCCAAAAATCTGCGAGTCACTACCTCGAACTTGGTCATCTTACTAACCTCAAACTTCTTTAAGGCCACTCCGGCCTTTACGAACCGCTCAGTAGAACGCGTCCACGAACTCATACGATGGTCACCTAAAGCGGGGGCCTAGCATCCTCGTGACCCTACCACTGGCGGGACCACCCAGAACTGACCCCCAAACCGGGTTCTGGTTGACCGCAAATGGTCCTCAACCCGACCCCCAACCGCGCCAAACTCTTGTTCCCCGATCCGGAACAATCTTACTAATTCACATCATGAAAGCTACCACTTCCATCTCACACTACCCACGGACTTATCACACAAATAAATCCCACGTATACTACTACTCTGATAAGGGTCAAACATATAATAAATCTTTAACTCAAGACGACCTTACCACAAGGTCTCGGTCGTGACATAGTCTAAGGTTCACACTTACCATGCCACATCGTATCCTCCCAACTAAGCATGTTTTCTAACTCACAATTAACACAACGCTATTCGTACATAGCACATAATAATGAGATCATCATAACAAGCATACGAAAACTCTAGAGGTTAAGGATATACACAGCTCCGCTCACTCTACTCATAGGCTGCCTGCAGTGTATGCTATGAAAGCGATGAACCACCAATCGATCCGGTGGTGAGTCGTAACATCCGTGCTACCCTTGGTGGACGATTCCTCAAAATGGCCTGCTGGTCGCAAAAATAACAAGCTCCTGGCACCACGACACTCCCGAAATGCGGTCTACCACATCGACCACGCGGTAGGGGTGACCGCATCTGCCAACACGCCTTCCTCGAAACACGAACCTCGAGCCACGACTGCTCCGAATAATCTGAAGGTTGTGGAGTACCACTCTGCACTGGCGGAGTTACAAAACTAGTATGCTGCTGATGCGGTCCTCCTCGAAAGTCAACAAAGGACCCTGTTGTTACGGCCTCTTCTGCTGTTCTTGGTCATTCCGTCGACCTCTCAGTGCCTCGCGTCGGTCATGAGCTGCGTGCGGGCAATGTCCATGCGGTGAAGAGCTACTCTGAACATGCCTCGACATGTAATCATCGAGCCTTGTAACATATCGGTGCACTCGATCCTCCATACTAGCTACAACATTTGGGACGTCTGGGCGATGAGTCGAACTCACATTGTACTCCCGAACCGTCGCGCTCTGTCTAAGCATCAAAAATCTGTCGGCGTGCCTCCTCATCTGCGGAGGCAAGAAGTGAGTGAGAAAGCCCCGAAAACTCATCCCATACTGCTGGAGTGCATGCTCTCCCGGAAAGCTCCGTGAATCAAACCAATCATTGCGGTATCACGCGGCCGATGCGAACAAAGGTCACGGACTCGGTCTGAAGCCTTGATCACCCGCATGATCCGCTGTAACTGCCGGATGAACTCCTGCGGATCATCCTCAGGCCTCGACCCGTAAAACTCTGGCGGGCTACAACTCAGAAAGTCCCGTAGCCTCAAACTATCTGCTCGGGGGTGACCCACTGGTGCTCTTTGGGCTGAGCTGCTGCGTCGGCCTATCCTCATATCGGCCCACGACCACGGCGGCCAAAGAATCGCCATCTCGCGTAACCCATCTCCTGCCCCGGTGTGGGGCGGAGGCTCAGTGCTGCGGTCTCAGCGGCCATTCTTTGCGGCTCTAACCTCTTTGGTGGCGGCGTCCTGAAACCCGCCCGTCGAAGCCTGACCTCAGTCTATGCGGGCTGCGCCTCTTACTCCTCTGTATCTCACTAGCGGTTCCCTCGGTCTTGCCGCCGTGGCTCTGGTTGCCTTGCGGAGGCATAGCGGTAAAGCGAGATACGTCGGAGGGTCAACTTTAACACGACTCTAAGGCACGATCTCGGAATGAGAAGAATGGAACCCGATCCTAAATGTCCTGCGGCCTCACGATTATAGATGTGGTGCGCAAGACATCGATAATCAAGACTCTACTAGACACGGTGCGTAGACACTTTCCGAGGATTAAGCGCTCACGATACCACTTTTGTAACGACCCGTTCCGGGCCCCGTTACTGGTGCCTTAACCCGGGCACCCTAGTGATACAATCATCAGAGAAAACCAGCGGAAAATAAAACTTTAAACAAGAAACAAGATATATGAACATAAAACAGGTCAACCCAACGGTTACCTTCCAATAACATAAATAAATACAACTCTTTCAAAACGAACAGTTTAATCCTTTTACAAACCACACTTGCGATACTACGGACCTCTAAGATTTACAATAACTATGGCGGACGAGGCCCGCCATACCAGAATGTACAAGAACCTACAACTCGAGAACACATACAAAGATAAGCCTCCGAGAAGCGGAGCTTCCCAAACGCAAGCGAGATCCTAAGGCGAGGATCCACGGCCGATGTACCTCTACTGCGGCATGACGCGGCCGAAGGAGGTCGATGCACAATGTACCAAGTATGTGAAACTGTAAAATCAGTAAATGAAATCATACTAGTCTATATAAAGAAGGAGACATGTATGATAACCAAACTACAGTTCACAACATAAAAGCAGTCATGTCCAGTCAGGGACTCACGCCCTCAAGACATCACTCAAATATAACTATGGGTCTCACGCCACAACATCAATCATGTTCGCGTCGTGGCGCGTGCCGGAATTCGCATCGGTGTAGACATGTCCGTGATGCAACAATAATACCAATGCCCGTGGCCACGTGCCCCGAATTCTACCTCGGTGTGAACGCGTCCGTGTGACATTAATAACAATATCTTGGGTGATCAACCTGCCGCGCGTAGCCACGTGCCCCGAATTCTACCTCGGTGTAGACATGTCCATGTAACCATAATAACAATATATCGGGTAATCAACCACGCGCGTGGCCACATGCCGGAATCTTGCGTCGGTGTAGACATGTCCATGTGACATCAACAACAAGGCGATAATCAAAATGGAAACATACGTGGAATTCTCCATCACGCCCGACGTCTAAGTAAGTTCTCGACAAGTCGACCTACTCTGTCGAGAGGCGGTAACACGAAATACCACACTTGCACAACAAAGGCTATCATCACAAGCATAGGCAAGTTTCACAACAACAAGCATAGGCAAGTTTCCGCAACAAGCATGGCAAGTTTCACTGACTCAAAGTACTTTCATTTTATGCCAAAGTCCGGGTTTTTAACCCCAAGGCACTACATACGTTAAGTTCTTTTAAAAGAGATCCATTACTTTTATAAAAGTCACCCGATACCCGTAGTATTAGAATGACCAACCCACATTCATTTTCAAAATCAAGTAACAACATTCTTTTCCTAAGTTCGGTTTGCCTAGTTTGATTACTCGAAGCCTCATTTTCAAATGATTTCATAGTTCCCAAACTTAATCACTTGATTCCTTTTAGAACAATTGAGTAACATATGTCATATATGTGAGTAGTTTATTCTTGTTTATAACGATCTTATTACAAAGACCATGATCTAGAAAATGTAATATCATTTTGTCTCATCTTAGCTTCTGCGGATGGAGGTTTCTCTTGGTTTTAATACAACATCGTTATTCAATACATTTTCCTTTATTAACGCTGCGGTGGTGCGTCGATACACGTTACGATTTCGAAATCGGTAAAACATTATCCCTTTAAAACCAAGTACTCATTACTCACGAATGAGGTTTCACACAACATCCACATTAAAACAAATAAGTTAAGTCTCTTATCTTATAAGATCAAGTCTCTTAACTTCTAACATCGATAAACCATTTTCACTACGTAAAGGTCGTTATAACTAACTTCCCATAAAGCTATTATAACACCTATGTTTTAAACCAACCAAATCACTTAGCACGTATGCGTCTACCGTACTACATAGTTCACAACAATCATGCTAGAAAAGATAGGAAGAGGTTCACATACCTCGCGACGATTTATCGACAATAAGCAAAATGCCCGATCTGTAACACGCCTGGCCGTTTCCACTCTTGGTAGAATACGCTGCTCGCGATACTTCCACCTATAAGGCCCAAACGTCTATTAACTTCTAAAATGCGGTTCCGTATTCTCTGAAAATTGGCACCTCCCCACATGTGGCGTAAATCTCTCTCTATCGAGGCGGCTACCAAGCCAACGGGGGTTTACGCCTAACAGGGCGTGTACAATTCTACTCGATACTACACAAGTCTCTTGCAATACATCCTATGTAAATCTGATTCGATTCTTTTCTTTAAATTGAGCTTAAGTCAAAAGACATTGCCGCCTGATAATGTTCAGACTATATATAGTATACCTCCACTATATATTCCAACAACATGTAATCTCAATTACAATAAGGGGACAAGAATATTACCTCGACAAGCCCAAAATTATCCAAGTTATAATGTCGATCTGAGCAAGGTTTAGCTCATTCCGTGCGCTCAAACCACTCCAAACAACCCTTAGAAGTTCTAACCAACCTACTCAAATACTTCAACCAAGTATGAAGATTTCCTTAGGGTTTGGTTTGAGACTAAAAGGACAAAGGTAGTATTTGGGCTCTACGTATAGAGTAACTTTTGGAATACAACAAGGTAAAGGCTAAGGTATTTTGGGCATTATAACAATACTAGGAGAAGTATTTGATACCACGAGGAGGGTATTATCTGAAAACAACTAGGCTAGGGGGTGGGGTACCCAGCTAGCACCTCGAGGGGGAGGAGGCTCTCGGCCCAAAGGCCACTCAAAGGGGAGGGTTTCTCGGCCAGGGCCTTTACTAGGGAGGGGGCTCTTGGGCGAGAGTCAAACAAGAGGAGAGGGAAGGATAGCAAGACTTGGAACATTTTTGGATGAATGAAGTCTTGAGCCAAGGGGTATTTATAGCAAAACCAAAAGCCAACCAATGGCGAGATCAAGCCATGTGCAAGGCAAGTGTAAGGCCAAGATCAAGCCAAGTGCACCTAGACCTACTCCCCAAAACCCTCACAAATATCTACTGAATATCTTGCCAACCTTATCTCCCAATCGTCCCGTATGTGCCCGCTTGCCCGCCAATGAGAGGGTGCGAGTGCGCCTCTCGTTGGTCCAAAATGTTCCGCTCGGAAAAATCCATAAAAATACAAAGCGACATAGCCGGAATTTTCCGCCCATGATTCGTAAGCGTTTACGTCAACGACTCAATAGGGTGTTGTGCACAAAGGTAAAATTGGCGAAGGGTGCCACGTGGGGTGACACGTGTCGCCCCGATTCGCCAGAATATTTCGTCTTAGAAAATATCCAAAATCAAAATCTCAAAAACAAAGCGCCCACAAATAGTAAATTTCTCCGTGGGCCCAGCGTGACCATTTAGAAAATAAAATCTCAAAATTCTAATATAATCTAAGAAGCCCAAATTCCAAATCAGAACCCAATTCTCATTAACGAACCTTTTTCTTCACAAATTACAGGAAACTTTTAGTCGAAAACTCACATCTTTCTTTCTTTTTCAAAATTTACGTCGTACTCTCGTCGTGCGTCCTCACATACATACCACAACTACGGGTATAACATTCTCCCTCCTTAGAAACATTCGTCCGAATGTTCCTTCTCAAGCGGATATCGATGAAGTTCCTCTAACAAGTTGCAGCGCGCCACGGCCACGAAATAACACACGTCCTCTTCTTTTCTTACTCGGCGTGCCGCTTCGAACACTTGAACTCTCGGTCGTACCATACTTCCGGTCGTTACTTAGTTCCCAAAAATCTGCGAGTCACTACCTCCGAACTTGGTCATCTTACTAACCTCAAACTTCTTTAAGGCCACTCCGGCCTTTACGAACGGCTGCAGTCGAGCGCGTCCACGAACTCATACGATGGTCACCTAAAGCGGGGCCTAGCATCCTCGTGACCCTACCACTGGCGGGACCACCGACGGCCCCACCCCAAACCGGGTTCTGGTTGACGCAATGGTCCTCGGCCGACCCCGACGCGCCAAACTCTTGTTCCCGATCCGAACAATCTTACTAATTCACATCATGAAAGCTACCACTTCCGTCTCACACTACCGGACTTATCACACAAATAAATCCCACGTATACTACTACTCGATAAAGGGTCAAACATATAATAAATCTTTAACTCAAGGCGACCTTACCCTAAGGTCTCGATCGTGACATAGTCTAAGGTTCACACTTACCATGCCCCATCGTATCCTCCCAACTAAGCATGTTTTCTAACTCACAATTAACACAACGCTATTCGTACATAACACGTAATAATGAGATCATCATAACAAGCATACGAAAACTCTAGAGGTTAAGGATATACACGGAAACTCTGCTCACACTCATAGGCACGCCTGCCAGTATGCTATGAAGGCGATGAACCGACCAGCGATCCGGTGGTGAGTCGTAACATCCGTGCTACCCTTGGTCGGACGGTTCCTGCAAAATGGCCTGCTGTCCGCAAAATAACAAGCTCCCACACCACGACACTCACGAAATGCGGTCTACGCATCGACCACACAGAGGTAGGGGTGACCGCGTCGGCAACACCGCCTTCCGGAAACTGAACCGCGGAGCCACGACACGCTCCGAATACTCTGAAGGTTGTGGAGGACCACTCTGCTTGGCGGAGTACAAAACTAGTATCTTCTTTGGCGGTCCGCCTCGAAAGTCACAAAGGACCTGTTGTTACGGCCCTCTTACTGCGATCTTGGTCATTCGTCGACCTCTCGTGCCTCGCATCCCGGTGCATGAGCTGCGTGCGGGCAATGTCCGTGCGGTGAAGAGCTACTCCGAACATGCCTCGACATGTAATCATCGAGCCACCGTAACATATCGGTGCACTCGATCCTCCATACTAGCTACCAATTTGGGGCGTCTGGACGATGAGTCGAACTCCACATTGTACTCCCGAACCGTGCGCGCTCTGTCTAAGCATCAAAAATCTGCCGGCGTGCCCTCCTCGTCTGCGGAGGCAAGAAGTGAGTGAGAAAGCCCCGAAAACTCATCCCATCTGCTGGAGTGCATGCTCTCCCAGGAAAGCTCAGTGAATCAAACCAATCATTGCGGTATCACGCGACCGATGCGAACAAAGGTCCGGACTTCGGTCTCTGAAGCCTTGATCACCGCGTGATCGTGTAGCTGCCGGATGAACTCCTGCGGATCATCCTCGAGCCTCGACCCGTAAAACTCTGGCGGGCTACAACTCGAAAGTCCGTAGCCTCGAACTATACGCTCGGGGTGAACGGCTGGTGCTCTTTGGGCGGCTGCTGCGTCGGCCTATCCTGCATGCTCGGCCACGACCACGGCCGGCCGGGCCATCTCGCGTAACCCGTCTCCTGCCCGGTGTGGGGTGGAGGCTCAGTCTGCGGTCTCGGCGGCCATTCTTTGCGGCTCTAACCTCTCTTTGGGGTGGCGGCGTCCAAAACCCGCCGTCGAAGCCTGACCTCGGTCTTGTCGGGCTGCGCCCTCTTACTCCTCTGTATCTCACTAGCGGTTCCTCGGTGTCTTGCCGCCAGGCTCTGGTTGCTGCGCGGAGGCATAGCGGTAAAAGCGAGATCGTCGGAGGGTCGACTTACAACACGGCTCTGAGGCACGATCTCGAGAATGAGAAGAATGGAACCGATCCTAAATGTCCTGCGACCTCACGATTATAGATGTGGTGCCGCGCATCGATAATCAAGACTCTACTGAACGCGGTGCAGTAGACACTTTCAGAGGATTAACTGCTGCGATACCACTTTTGTAACGACCCGTTCGGGGCGTTCTTTGATGCCTTATCGGGCACCCTAGTGATCTGATCATCGAGAAAACCGTGGAAAATAAAACTTTAAACAAGAAACAAGATATATGAACATAAAAGGCAGGCCAACCCAGCGGTTACGCTGATAACATAAATAAATACAACTCTTTCAAAGCGAGCAGTTTAATCCTTTTTACAAACCACGCACTTGGCGATTACTCTGAGACCTGCTAAGATTTACAACAACTATGGCGGGCGGGGCCCCATACCACAGATGTACAAGAACCTCTGACTCGGGAACACATGCAAAAGATAAGCCTCGGAGAAGCGGAGCTTCCCAACGCTGGCGAGATCTAGGCGAGGATCCACGGCCGATGTACCTCTACTGCGGCATGAGCGGCCCCGAAAGAGTCGATCTGGCCAGTACAGTATGTGGCGTAAAATCGTAAATGAAATCATACTAGTCTATATAAGCGGGAGACATGTATGATAACCAAACTCTGATTCGCGACATAAAGCGATCATGTCGATCGAGGACTCGCGCCTCGAGCATCACTCAAATATAACTATGGGTCTCGCGCCAGCATCAATCATGTTCGCGTCGTGGCGCGTGCCGAGTGCGCCGGTGTAGACATGTCCGTGATGCGACAATAATACCAATGCCCGTGGCGCGTGCCGGAATTCTACCTCGGTGTAGACACGTCCGTGTGACATTAATAACAATATCTTGGGTGATCAACCTGCGCGTAGCCACGTGCCGAATTCTACCTCGGTGTAGACATGTCCGTGTAACCATAATAACAATATATCGGGTAATCGACCTGCGTGGCCACGTGCCGGAATCTTTGCGTCGGTGTAGACATGTCCATGTGACATCAACAAGGCGATAATCAAAATGGAAACATGCGGTGGAATTCTCCAGCGCCCGGCCGTCGAGTAAGTTCTCGACAAGTCGGCCAGGCCTGCATCGAGAGACGCGGTAACACGAAATACCACGCACAACAAAGGCTATCATCACAAGCATAGGCAAGTTTCACAACAACAAGCATAGGCAAGTTTCACAGCAACAAGCATAGGCAAGTTTCGCACAACTCAAAGTACTTTCATTTTATGCCAAAGTCGGGTTTTTAACCCCAGTACTACATCGTTAAGTTCTTTTAAAGAGATCCATTACTTTTATAAAAGTCACGATACGTAGTATTAGAATGACCAACCCGTTCCTTTTCAAAATCAAGTAACAACATTCTTTTCTAAGTTCGGTTTGCCTAGTTTGATTACTCGAGCTTCTCATTTTCAAATGATTTCATAGTTCCCGAACTTAATCACTTGATTCCTTTTAGAACAATTGAGTAACATATGTCATATATGTGAGTAGTTTATTCTTGTTTATAACGATCTTATTACAATGACCGTGATCTAGAAAATGTAATATCATTTTGTCTCATCTTAGCTTCTATGCGGATGGAGGTTTCTCTTGGTTTTAATACAACACGTCATTATTCAATACATTTTCCTTTATTAGCTGCGGTGGTGCAGCCGATACACGTTACGATTTCGAAATCGGTAAAACATTATCCTTTAAAACCAAGTACTCATTACTCACGAATGAGGTTTCACACAACGTCACATTAAAACAAATAAGTTAAGTCTCTTATCTTATAAGATCAAGTCTCTTAACTTCTAACGTGATAAACCATTTTCACTACATAAGGTCGTTATAACTAACTTCCCGTAAAGCTATTATAACACCTATGTTTTAAACCAACCAAATCACTTAGCACGTATGCGTCTGCCGTACTACATAGTTCCAACAATCATGCTAGAAAGATAGGAAGAGGTTCACATACCTCGCGACGATTTATCGACGATAAGCAAAATGCCCAGCGATCTTACAGCTGGCCGTTTCCACTCTTGAAGTAGAATACGCTACTCGCGATCTTCCACGCATAAGGCCCGGCGTCTATTAACTTCTGGCAAATGCGGTTCCATGTTCTCTGAAAATTGGCGACACCTCACACCCGCATGGCGTAAATCTCCTCACTCTATCGAGGCCGGCTACCAAGCCAACCGGGGTTTACGTCTAACCGGGCGTGTACAATTCTACTCGAATACTACACAAGTCTCTGTCTGATCTATGTAATCTGATTCGATTCTTTTCTTTAAATTGAGCTTAAGTCAAAAGACATTGCCGCAATAATGTTGACACTATATATAGTATACCTCACTATATATTCCAACAACATGTAATCTCCAATTACAATAAGGGACAAGAATATTACCTCGACAAGCCCAAAATTATCAAGTTATAATGTCGATCTGAGCAGGTTTAGCTCACTCAGTGCGCTCAAACCACTCCAAACAACCCTTAGAAGTTCTAACCAACTTCTGCTCAAATCTTGACCAACTATGAAGATTTCCTTAGGGTTTCGGTTTGAGACTAAAAGGACAAAAGGTAGTATTTAGGACTCTACGTATAGAGGTAACTTTTGGAATACAACAAGGTAAAGGCTAAGGTATTTTGGGCATTATAACAATACTAGGAGAAGTATTTCAATACCACGAGGAGGGTATTATCTGAAAACAACTAGGCTAGGGGGTGGGGTACCCAGCTGTGCCTCAAAGGGGAGGGGAGGCTCTCGGCCACAAAGGCCACTCAAGGGGAGGGTTTCTCGGCCAAGGGCCTTTACTAGGGGAGGGCTCTTGGGCGAGAGTCAAACAAGAGGAGAGGAAGGATAGCAAGACTTGGAACATTTTGGATGAATGAAGTCTTGAGGGGTATTTATAGCAAAACCAAAAGCCAACCAATGGCGAGATCAAGCCATGTGCAAGGCAAGTGTAAGGCGAAGATCAAGCCAAGTGCACCTAGACCTACTCTCCTTAAAACCCTGAAATATCTACGCAAATATCTTGCCACCTTATCTCCCAATCGTCCGTATGCGCGCCGCGCCCGCTGATGAGAGGGTGCCAAGTGCGCCCTCTCGTTGGTCCAAAATGTTCGTCGCTCGGAAAAATCCATAAAAATACAAAGCGACATAGCGAATTTTCCGCCCAGCTTCTGTAAGCGTTTAGTCGAAAAGCGACTCAATGGGTGTTGTGCCTAAGGTAAAATTGGCCAAGGGTGCCACGTGGGGTGACACGTGTCGCCCCAGGTCAGAATATTTCGTCTTAGAAAATATCAAAATCTGAAATCTCAAAAACAAAGCGGGCCCAAAGCCAGTAAATTTCTCCGTGGGCCCAGCGTGACCATTCAGAAAATAAAATCTCAAAATTCTAATATAATCTAAAAGCCCAAATTCCAAATCAGGAACCCAATTCTCATTAACGAACCTTTTTCTTCACAAATTAGGAAACTTTTAAAGTGAAAACTCACATCTTTCTTTCTTTTTTCAAAATTTCTGCCGTACTCTCGTACGTCCGTCCTCACATACAACCCCACCAACTACGGGGTAAAACATTCTCCCCTCCTTACAAACAGTCGTCCCGAATGTTCCTTCTCAAAGCGGATATCGATGAAGTTCCTCTAACAAGTTGCCCAGCCCGCGAACGAAATAACACGTCTCTTCTTTTCTTACTCGGCGTGCCCTTCTCGAACACTTGAACTCTCGGTCGTACCATACTTCAGTCATTACTTCAGTTCCCAAAAATCTGCTGAGTCACTACCTCGAACTTGGTCATCTTACTAACCTCAAACTTCTTTAAGGCCACTCCCGGCCTTTACGAACCGCTTCTGGTCGAACGCGTCCACGAACTCATACGATGGTCACCTAAACTGGGGCCTAGCATCCTCGTGACCCTACCACCTGGCGGGACCACCCAGAACTGACCCCACCCCAAACCGGGTTACGGGTTGACCCGCAAATGGTCCTCAACCCGACCCCCAACCGCGCCAAACTCTTGTTCCCCGATCCGGAACAATCTTACTAATTCACATCATGAAAGCTACCACTTCCATCTCACACTACCCACGGACTTATCACACAAATAAATCCCACGTATACTACTACTCTGATAAGGGTCAAACATATAATAAATCTTTAACTCAAGACGACCTTACCCCTAAGGTCTCAGTCGTGACATAGTCTAAGGTTCACACTTACCATGCCCCATCGTATCCTCCCAACTAAGCATGTTTTCTAACTCACAATTAACACAGCGCTATTCGTACATAGCACGTAATAATGAGATCATCATAACAAGCATGCAAAACTCTAGAGGTTAAGGATATACACGAAGCTACCGCTCAGCTCTACTCGTAGGCACACGCCTGCAGTGCATGCTAATGAAAGCGATGAACCAGCCAGCGATCCGGTGGTGAGTGCGTAACATCCGTGCTACCCTTGGTGAGACGGTTCCTGCAAAATGGCCTGCTGTCGCCAAAATAACAAGCTCCCTGGCACGCGACACTCCCGAAATGCGGTCTACCACGCATCGACCACGAGTAGGGGTGACGCGTCTCAGCCAACACGCACTTCCTGAAACACGAACCGCGGAGCCACGACTGCTCCGAATACTCTGAAGGTTGTGGAGGACCACTCTGCATGGCGGAGGTACAAAACTAGTATCTTTCTTGGCGGTCCGCCTCGAAAGTCACCAAAGGACCACTGTTGTTACGGCCTGCCTGCTGTTCTTGGTCATTCAGTCGACCTCTCGTGCCTCGCATCGGTCGTGAGCTGCGTGCGGGCAATGTCCGTGCCGGTGAAGAGCTACTCTGAACATGCCTCGACATGTAATCGAGCCACTGTAACATATCGGTGCACTCGATCCTCCATACTAGCTACTGTAGCCGGGGCGTCAAGGGCGATGAGTCGAACTCCGCATTGTACTCCCGAACGTGCGCGCTCTGTCTAAGCATCAAAAATCTGTCGGCGTGCCCTCATCTGCGGAGGCAAGAAGTGAAGTGAGAAAGCCCCGAAAACTCATCCCATCTTGCTGGAGTGCATGCTCTCCCGGAAAGCTCAGTGAATCAAACCAATCATTGCGGTATCGCGCGGCCGATGCGAACCAAGGTCCTGACTTCGGTCTGAAGCCTTGATCACCGCGTGATCGGTAGCTGCCGGATGAACTCCTGCGGATCATCGCCGAACCTCGACCCGTAAAACTCGGCGGGCTCTGACTCGGAAAGTCCGTAGCCTCAACTATCTGCTCGGGGTGAACGGCGGTGCTCTGGGCCCAGGCTGCTGCATCCGGCCTATCCTCATATCGGCCCACGACCACGGCGGCCAAGCCCATCTCGTAACCCATCTCCTGCCCCGGTGTGGGGTGGAGGCTCGGTGCTGCGGTCTCGGCGGCCATTCTTTGCGGCTCTAACCTCTCTTTGGTGGCGGCGTCCTGAAACCGCCGTCGAAGCACAACCTCAGTCTTTATGCGGGCTGCGCCTCTACTCCTCTGTATCTCACTAGCGGTTCCCTCGGTGTCTTGCCGCCCGGGGCTCTGGTTGCCTTGCGGAGGCATAGCGGTAAAAGCGAGATCGTCGGAGGGGTCGACTTACAACACGGCTCTAAGGCACGATCTCGGAATGAGAAGAATGGAAACCCGATCCTAAATGTCCTGCGGCCTCACGATTATAGATGTGGTGCCGGCACGCCGATAATCAAGACTACTACTAGACACGATGCGTAGACACTTTCAGAGGATTAGCGCTCGATACCACTTTTGTAACGACCGTTCGGGGCGTTCTTGGTGCCTTATCCGGGCACCTAGTGATACAATCATCGAGAGAAAACAGCGGAAAATAAAACTTTAAACAAGAAACAAGATATATGAACATAAGCAGGCCAACCAGCGATTACGCTGATAACATAAATAAATACAACTCTTTCAAAGCGAGCAGTTTAATCCTTTTACAAACCACCTTGTACTACGGACCTCTAAGATTTACAACAACTATGGCCAGGACGGGGCCGCCATACCCACAGATGTACAGAACCTCTGACTCGGGGAACCACATGCAAAAGATAAGCCTCGGAGAAGCGGAGCTTCCCAAGCCAATGGCGAGATCCTAGGCGAGGATCACGGCCGTGTACCTCTACTGCGGCGTGAGCGGCCGAGGAGTCGATCTGCAGTACCAACTATGTGAAACTATAAAATCGTAAATGAAATCATACTAGTCTATATAAAGCGGGAGACATGTATGATAGCAAACTCTGATTCGCGACATAAAGCGATCATGTCGATCGAGGACTCGCGCCTGATCACTCAAATATAACTATGGGTCTCGCGCCCAGCATCAATCATGTTCGCATCATGGCGCGTGCCGGAATTCTGCATCGGTGTAGGCGTGTCCGTGATGCAACAATAATACCAATGCCCGTGGCACGTACCCGGAATTCTACCTCGGTGTAGACGCGTCCGTGTGACGTTAATAACAATATCTTGGGTGATCAACCTGCGCGTAGCCACGTGCCCCGGAATTCTACCTCGGTGTAGACATGTCCGTGTAACCATAATAACAATATATCGGGTAATCAACCTGCGCGTAGCGCGTGCCCCGGAATCTTTGCGTCGGTGTAGACGTGTCCATGTGACATCAACCAAGGCGATAATCAAAATGGAAACATACGTGGAATTCTCCGTATTTGCCCGGCCCGTCGAGTAAGTTCTCGACAAGTCGGCCAGGCCTGTCGAGAGCAGCGGTAACAGGAAATACCACGCGCACAACAAAGGCTATCGTCACAAGCATAGGCAAGTTTCACAACAACAAGCATAGGCGAGTTTCCAACAACAAGCATAGGCAAGTTTCACCTGACTCAAAGTACTTTCATTTTATGCCAAAGTCGGGTTTTTAACCCCAAGTACTACATCGTTAAGTTCTTTTAAAGAGATCCATTACTTTTATAAAGTCACCGATACGTAGTATTAGAATGACCAACCAGCGTTCCTTTTCAAAATCAAGTAACAACATTCTTTTCTAAGTTCGGTTTGCTAGTTTGATTACTCAAGCCTCGTTTTCAAATGATTTCATAGTTCCCAAACTTAATCACTTGATTCCTTTTAGAACAATTGAGTAACATATGTCATATATGTGAGTAGTTTATTCTTGTTTATAACGATCTTATTACTGACCATGATCTAGAAAATGTAATATCATTTTGTCTCATCTTAGCTTATGCGGATGGAGGTTTCTCTTGGTTTTAATACAACACGTCATTATTCAATACATTTTCCTTTATTAGCAGCTGCGATGGTGCGTGATACCGTTACGTTTCGAAATCGGTAAAACATTATCCCTTTAAAACCAAGTACTCATTACTCGCGAATGAGGTTTCACACAACATCCACATTAAAACAAATAAGTTAAGTCTCTTATCTTATAAGATCAAGTCTCTTAACTTCTAACGTGATAAACCATTTTCACTACGTAAGGTCGTTATAACTAACTTCCCATAAAGCTATTATAACACATGTTTTAAACCAACCAAATCACTTAGCACGTATGCGTCTACCGTACTACATAGTTCACAACAATCATGCTAGAAAAGATAGGAAGGGTTCACATACCTCGCGACGATTTATCGACAATAAGCAAAATGCCCAGCGATCTTGTAACACGGCTGGCGTTTCCACTCTTGGTAGAATCGCTGCTCGCGATCTTTCGCTATAAAGGCAAGCGTCTATTAACTTCCAAATGCGGTTCCATATTTCTGAAAATTGGCACCTCCCCATGGCAGCGTAAATCTCCTCTCTATCGGTAGGCTGGCCAACCGGGGGTTTACGTCTAACGGGCGTGTACAATTCTACTCGATAATACTACACAAGTCTCTTGTCTGATCCTATGTAAATCTGATTCGATTCTTTTCTTTAAATTGAGCTTAAGTCAAAAGACATTTGCGCACAATAATGTTCACTATATATAGTATACCTCACTATATATTCCAACAACATGTAATCTCGATTCTGATAAGGGACAAGAATATTACCTCGACAAGCCCAAAATTATCAAGTTATAATGTCGATCTGAGCAAGGTTTAGCTCATTTCAGTGCGCTCGAACCACTCCAAACAACCCTTAGAAGTTCTAACCAACTTCTGCTCAAATCTTGACCAAGTATGAAGATTTCCTTAGGGTTTGGTTTGAGACTAAAAAGGACAAAAGGTAGTATTTAGGGCTCTACGTATAGAGGTAACTTTTGGAATACAACAAGGTAAAGGCTAAGGTATTTTGGGCATTATAACAATACTAGGAGAAGTATTTCAATACCACGAGGAGGGTATTATACGAAAACAACTAGGCTAGGGGTACCCAGCTAGCCTCAGGGGAGGGAGGCTCTCGCCCAAAGGCCACTCAGGGGAGGGTTTCTCGGCCAAAGGCCTTTACTAGGGAGGGGGCTCTTGGGCGAGAGTCAAACAAGAGGAGAGGGAAGGATAGCAAGACTTGGAACATTTTGGATGAATGAAGTCTTGAGCCAAGGGGGTATTTATAGCAAAACCAAAAGCCAACCAATGGCGAGATCAAGCCGTGTGCAAGGCAAGTGTAAGGCGAGATCAAGCCAAGTGCACCTAGACCTACTCCTTAAAACCCTGAAATATCTACCTGAATATCTTGCCCAACCTTATCTCCCGATGCGTCCCGTATGCGCCCGCCCGCGATGAGAGGTGCAGTGCCGCCCTCGTTGGTCCAAAATGTTCGTCGCTCGGAAAAATCCGCCAAAAATACAAAGCGACATAGCGAATTTTCCGCCGCAAACTCTGTAAGCGTTTAGTCGGCGACTCAGCCGGTGTTGTGCACAAGGTAAAATCGGCGGGTGCCACGTGGGGTGACACGTGTCGCCCCGGTCGCCAGAATATTTCGTCTTAGAAAATATCAAAATCTGGAAATCTCAAAAACAAAGCGGGCCCCACAAAGCGTAAATTTCTCGTGGGCCCAGTGACCATTCAGAAAATAAAATCTCAAAATTCTAATATAATCTAAGAAGCCCAAATTCCAAATCACGGGAACCCGATTCTCGTTAACGAACCTTTTTCTTCACAAATTAGGAAACTTTTAGTGAAAACTCACGTCTTTCTTTCTTTTTCAAAATTTACTGCCAGTACTCTCGTGCGTCGTCCTCACATACATACCACAACTACGGGTATAGCAGTCTGCGTGTCAAAGCGGATCCTCAATGTTGCCTCTTCACCTCTGAGCGATGAAGACTCGACAACCTCTCGAACTGCCTTTTCTTGCTATCTGTCGCGACACGACCGAACCGGGCGTGGTAGTGCCTTACCGGGCACCCTAGTGATACAACATCGAGAGAAAATCAGCGGAAATAAAAACATGAACATGAATTAAGAGACAAGATAAATAAGCAGGCCAACCAAAAGCGATTTGCCTTTATCATATATACATAAATATCGACGATTATCCTTTTTACAAACCACACTTGCAGATTACTCTGGACCTCTAAGATTTTACAGCTCTGACGGGACGGGGCCCGCCATACCACGAATGTATAAGAATCTACGGACTCGAGGGTAACATACCAAAGATAAGCCTCGAAGAAATGGGGCTTCCCAGCATTGACTGTGATCTATGGCGAGGATCCACCAGATGTACCTCGACTGCGGCGTGAGCGCGGCCCGAAGGAGGTCGATTACAATAGGTACCAAGTATGTGAAGCTTGTAAAGGCGTAAATGAAATCATAATAGTCTATATAAAGCGGGTGGCGTGTATGATAACGGATGAAATCGTGTCCACTGCCCGTCGTGGGACTCGGTGTAAAATCGGGTGAAATCACGTGTCCACGCCCGTCTCGTGGGACTCGATTGTAAATCGGATGGAATCGTGACCACTGCCCATCTCGTGGGACTCGGTGTAAATCGGATGAAATCGTGACCACTGCCCGTCGTGGGACTCGATGTAAAATCGGATGAAATCGTGACCACCGCCCGTCGTGGGACTCGGTGTATGATCGTTCATAACAAATCAGCGGCCTCCAGCCGAGAGATGCGGGAGTGCAAATACAACAAAGGCTATCGAACAAGCATGGCGGTTTCACAACAACAAGCATAGGCAAGCTTCACAACAACAAGCATAGGCAAGCTTGACAACAAGCATGGCAAACTTCGCCAACAATCATAGGCAAGCTTCACAACAAGCATAGGCAAGTTATACCTGACTCAAAGTACTTTCATTTTATGCCAAATGCGGGTTTTAACCACTAAAGTACTACGTGCGTTAAATTCCTTTTAAAGATCCATTTCTTTTCACGAAGGTCACCGATACACGTAGTATATAAAAAAATAGATTGACTAACATTGTTAAGTAAAACAAAATGCTTTCCTTTGAAAAATAAAGTAACAACCTTATTTTCCATACGATAAAGTTTGAATAATATCAAATGATAAAGTTTCTAATTTTAGAAAAGGTTTAAGTAGTTCATAGTTTTAAATCCTTTAAAACATAATTCTCCTTTAAGCGTTTTGATAAACGTATGTCTTATATGTGAGTAGAGTTATTCTTGTTTATAATCAATCTTATTAAGCGACCATGATCTAGGAAATGTAATATCATTTTGTCTTATCTTAGCTTCTATGCGGATGGAGGTTTCTCTTGGTTTTAATACCATACTTCATTATTGATACATTTTACTTTATTAGCTGCGGTGGTTTGTCGATACTCATTCGATTTCCAAAATCGGTAAAACATTATTCCTTTTAAAACCCGATTCTCATTACTCACGAATGAGGTTTCACACCTTTAACAAAATTCATATCAATACCATTAAGTCAAGTCTCTTATCTTTAAAAAAATCGATTAAACCGTTCTTTTATCACTCTTGGGCGTTATACCTAACTTCCCGTAAAGCTAGTACAACTCTTATGTTTTCAAAGCCAGTATTACTTTTCTTTCAAAAGGTTTTTTGAAACACTTCAAGTTCTTTATTACTACACATCAAATCCGTTATAAGTCAAATCGGTTACCGCTTTGAAACCACAAGCATTTTCTTACTACGTAAAACATTATAACGACTTCCCATAGCGGTTATAACTTTATGTTTCAAATAATCAAATACATTAAACACGTATCGTCTACCGTACTACATAGTTATACACATATCATGCTAGAGCGGATAGGAAGAGGTTCACGTACCTCGCGACGATTATCGACTAATAGCAAAGTGATCAGTACCTCAAGCCGTCGGCTGCTCCTTGGGTCGAGTAGATCGCGCCATCGCGATCTTGACCTATAGAGGCCCTGGCGCTATTAACATCCTAGATCTCAATGTAGAATATTACGAGAAAATTCGGACACCTCCACACATGGCAGCGTAAATCTCCTCTATCGAGACGGCTACCAACTGACGGGGGTTTGCCGTCTAACGGACGTGTACAATTCTACTCGCGATGTACTACACAAGTCTCTTGTAATGCGGTCCTATGTAATTCTGATTCGATTCTCTTCTTTAAATTGGGCTTAAGTCGCGAAGACATTGCAGTAAGTATTAATCGAGCTTAAGTCAAAAGACATTTGCCGCCTGTTATGTTCAATTCTATATATAGTATACTTAACTATATACCCTACAACATGTAATTTCCAATTACACGAAGGTTAAGAATGTTTACCTTGATAAGCCCAAAATTATCCGAGTTTATATGTCGATCACGAGCAAGGTTTAGCTCTACTCGTGCGCTCAGGCCACTCGACCGACCCTTAGAAGTTCTAACCAGCCACACTTATAACCAACTACGGGTGAAGATTTACTTAGGGTTTTGTTTTTGTGGTGAGGAAGTATAATAGTATTTTACGGGCTTTTGTAAAGTGTAACCTTGGGAATACTACAAGGTATTTGGGCGAGGTATTTGGGCATTATAACAATACTAGGAGAGTATTTCTATGCCTGAGGGTATTATCTGAAAACAACTAGGCTAGGGGAGGGTACCCAGCACTTCTGAGGGGAAGGGAAGCTCGGCCAAAGGGCCTTCTCAAAGGGGAGGGGGCTTTTGGGCGAGATCAAACAAGAGGGAGGAGTATTTGAGACTTAGAAAGATTGCTCAAGTTTTGGATGAAGAAAGTCTTCAACTTAGAGGGTATTTATAGGTCAAGTAAAGGCCAACCAATGGCCGAGATGAAGACAAGTGTGGTGCAAGTGTAGGGCTAGATTTCAACCATGTGGACCTTATCCATCTACCACGCCCGACTTGCACAAATATCCTACCTAACGAAAGGCACAGCGTGCCACTTGACTTGCCGTCCACTTGCTCCCGATGTGAGGTGACACATGTCACCTCCGTTGATCCAAAATGTTCGTCTCTCGGAAAAATCATAAAAATTAAAAATGCCATAGCGGAATTTTCCCTACGAAATGTGAAGCGTTTAGTCGAAAAATGACTCTATCGGGTGTTGTGTACAAATTTGAAACTTGCCTAACAAGGCTCAAATTATTATCGTGCGCCCTCACGTACATACTGCGGAAATCTGGTATAACATTCTTCCCCCAGAAACATTCGTCCCGAATGTTCCTTCTCGATCTCAGAAACAAACACGTGCGGTATAGCCTTCACTATACTTACGAAACCAAACATGCCACGCGGCCCAAAAAATAACATGCGCGAAAACCCAAATCGAGTCCACGAGAAACACCTCTAACATCACAAACTTTTGTCACTTTGCGCGAGGTTACGGTGTCACTCTGGCGACCCGACAAATGGTGCCGGTGCATCGATCCACGAGGTCTAAAATATACATCCTTCGCATACTCTCTTGCGAAGAAATGATCGTATCTATGCTCGCAATACATACTGCGCCTCTGCCTTACTGGTCGTACTCTTCTCGAACACTTGAATTCTTCTAGTATCGTACCATGCCGATTTCAACACTTTGGAGTCACTACCTCAAACTTGGTCATCTTACTAGCCTCGATCTTCCTTGGCCATTCCGGCCTTCACGATCGCTACGGTCGAACATATCCA
>CM056721.1:109080810-109245179 GCA_029844215.1 Przewalskia tangutica
TTGCTCGGGCGGCTTTCTAGGATATTATTGGGCTTGCCGAAATAACTAATCTAACCCTCTTTTGAATTAGAGAATACATCTGTAGTAGTATAAGAATAAGTATTAAATACTTAGAAGAATATTGCAGAATAAATTGTTGTTACCGCATGAAGGGTTTAAAGAAGAATAATCAAGCATTACTTACATAGAATTTGTTTTCACGATGAACTTATATAGCTCACGGGTAGGAAGTCTTTGCCCGACTTTCCGTCAAATTGTGAACCCTCTGCCAGATTTAGGATGACGAGGAGTAGTCTTTGATGATATCGTGACTATTATAGGCTGACTCTACTGCGCGACATATTCAACTTGGCGGTGGTTTTGTTTGAGAAGGTATGTGATTCTTCCTAAAGCATGATATTTTACAATATATAACTACGGCAATGTCTTTGACTTAAGCCAAATAACATTCTGGCAATGCCTCACGACTTTGAATAACATACGGCAATGCCTCGCGGCTTAAGCTGAATAACACTTACGGCAATGCCTGGCTTAAGCTGAATAATAAAGATGCCAAAGCATTTCAAAGAATCTTGAATCATTTTTAAGAAGAGAAAGAATTGGTTTTAAGCGGCTTAGGTTATACTAGCCTTGTAGGAAGTTAAAGTATAACCATAAGATTGATAAAAGAAACGATTTGCCTATGTGTTTATAGCAGGACTTATATTGAATTGTGAAAAGAATAATAAGATGGTTTGATAAGTAGACATGATATGATGCTATGTGTGTTAGTGTCTTGTAACGTTTGTGAAAAGTATTCTTGTTGTGCTTATGTTGTTTAACGATAGTTTGTTGAGTTAGTGTAGCATCACTCACCTCTTGACATATTGCAGGGGTTAGTTGCCTCCGATCGCGGGGTAGACTCGGTGATGCAGGACCATGATTGAGAATACCTCATGCGGGTCAAAGGACCTATCTTGCGAGCTACGGGAGTTCGGGTTAGTGTGCGGGGTTATACCTCGTCTGCGGTGTATGTGGCCATGCGGACGGCGAGTCGGGGCGATTTACGCCGAGAGTAGCTACCCTCGTCGCGGGGTTATGTACCCTATGCGGGCCTATGTGATTGGCCTATGCGGACTCCGAGTCGAGGATTGAAACTGCGTGGTGATACTCTGGCGGTGGCCCCACCTGCTTGATCATTCGCGGCCTAGAAAAGAAGCATGATTTACCTATTCTTTGCTCTTGTTTGTGATGTGGCAATATGTGAGGTTTCCTTGGTTGTTTCATACATACTTGCAAAACTTTTTTCAAAATGATATGTTTCATTTAATTATTTTAAAAGTTTCATATACTTAGTACCTGTTGTCTTGACCTCCCGGAAGTGCGTTAAATCTGCGGTAGAGGGCAAGCGGGTGCTAGATCCACATTCTTAGGATCTACGTTGGTGTCGGGAGCTCCATCTTTAGGAGGCTCTACTTTTAGGTATGATCTCCTGTTGTAGATAGTTTTGTCTGATCGGGTATGGCGGGGCCACTGTCCGCCATAGTTGTATATTTCCTTAAGTGCATAAGTCGTGTTTATCCAGTGTCGGATGGCTGCTAAACCATTTTATATATATATCTTAGAAAGCGTGTTTCTCTCATAAAGCATATCTTATTTTATAAACTGTTTCATGTCTTGCTTTATATTTCGCTGATTACTCTGATGTATGACTACTTGGGTGCCCGGTAAGGCTTTGATCCACGGGCCGGGCAGGCGTGACAAAAGGCTCTGAGGAGAGGAGAGGATTTTCAAGACTTGGAAAGATTTGTGGATGAAGAACTCTTCATCTCTAAGAGGGTATTTATAGGTCAGAAGTGGCCAGCCAATGGCCAAGATTAAGACAAGTGCAAGGCAAGTGTAGGGTGAGGATTAACTATACCACAAATATCCTGCAACTTCTTGACTTGTGCACAGGCACAAGCGTGTTCACCATAGTCCAAATCGTCAAATGGGCGATTTCAAGTCCATCAATTGGAGGTGACAAGTGTAAGCCTCCGTTGATCAAAATGTTTCGTCTCTCGGAAAAATCCGCCAAAAATTAGAAATGGCATGAGAGATTTACCCTACGAAAGGCGTGGAAGCGTTTAGTCGGAAAACTATTAGTTTTGTGAGTTGTGCCAAAAAAGCGTTTTGCCTAAACTTTGGGCTAGACTTTTTATGCGTATTCCCCTTACGTCGTACTGCGGAAATCTGAGGTATAACATTCTCCTCGCTTAGAAACGTGCGTCAAGATGTTCCTTCCAAAACGATTGCGATAAGATTCTTATGCATGATTGTAAATGCCACGCGCCCGCGAGCAACACTTGGCGAAGCGATAGCGAAAATTTACAAGTAGGAAAGTGAATTTACGGAGGTGTGGAGAATAGTGAGATACTTCCGCCTCATGTCCTCCTCGGCTTCCCGTCATCTCCTCCCGAGCTCGTTCATACAAGACTTTGGCGGAAGCCCGTCCTTGGTCGCGGGCGCCTAACACGACGATCGACTATCGCTAGGGAATATCCTCATGCGATAACCCCTCGGTCACTGGACATCGTCAATGGTGTACCACAGATGGATCCTGATACATCTCCTCGGCATAGATCGTGAAAAGCGGATGCGCCTCCGGATCGGACGGCGGATCCAACTCATGGGCAGCACCTACCACAGGACAATGCGAAGCGGCCCGATGTACCTGGTGGTTTCCCCTTCTTCGAATCTCATCACACCGCCATGGGTGACACCTTTAGGAAAACCCAATCATGAACCTCGAACTCAAGATGCGAAGCAGCGATGATCTGCATCGACTTACCTGTGACTCATTGTCGATAGCGCTCTCGGATAAACTTCACCTTATCCTTTGCTGCTGTACCAAATCTGGTCCCGCTGTTGCACCTCGCCCATCGAACCAACCTATAGGCGATGCACTTCCTCCCATACAAGGCCTCGCAAAGCGCCATCCGAATCTTTGGAGTGGTAGCTTTATTATCTGCGAACTCAACTAGAGGAAAATGATCCTCGACTACCTGAAGTCAATAACAGGCTCGCAGCATATCCTCGAGAGTGCGGATAGTGCGCTCTGCTGTCCGTGCATACTGTGGATGAAATGCGATGCTCGAGCTCACTGCGTCCCTAAACCCCTGCGGAAGGACCTCGAAGTTAGCGTAAAGCTGGCTCTCGCATGCGATATGATCGAGTAGGGACTCATGCGATCGGCGATCTCGGATGTAAAGTGCGGCATAATCCTCGGAAAGGTCGTCTGACGGGAAGAGTGGGCTGATTTAAATCGACTGTCGGCGATAACCCATATAGAATCATGTCTCACTGCGAGTGCGAGGTAACCTGTGATGAAGTCCATGTTGATTACCTCCTTCGGTCGGGATCTCAATGCGTGCGTAACAAACCACAGGCCTGCGGTGCTCTGCCTTCACTGCGACAACACGGGCGAGCTACGAACTACGCAGCGTCCTCTTCGCCGTCCCACCAATACGGATCTAAGGTCGTGGTACATCTTGAGTCGACCCGGATGGATAGAGTAGCAGCCTTGTGTGTGCTTCCCCAAGAACCTCTGCGAAGTCACGAAACATCACGGAACACGATGCGCCCTCAAACCTTAGCACCCCATCAGGTGCTACCTCAAGGACCCTTGCCCTCACGAAGAGGCGTATCCGCGATGCTCGAATCAAAGTGGATCCTCGGCTGTTGCCTCTTCACCTCGCCGACGATGGAAGACTACGGCAACCTCACGAACTCCTAACGCTGCTATCGAGAATCAAACAAAGCGGACACCAAGGCTCGCTAAGCGATGCAAATCCACGAACCATGTCCCTCCTCTCTAGCTGCACATCTGATAGGCTCCACGACTACGACTAAGAAGCATACTGCACAACATTGGCCTTCCCGGGTGGTGCGGGATATCAACATCGTGAATCCTTAAGCAACTCTAACCCGCTTCTGCTAAGTAAGTTCAGCTCTCTCTGGCTGAAGATATACTGGAGGCTCTTGTGGTCTGTATAAATATCCACGTGAACCCCATACAAATAGTGCCTCAAGATCTTCAAATCGTGAATCACGGTGCCCGACTCCAAATCATGGGTGGGGTAGTTCTCTCGTGTTTCTTGGTGTCGGGATGCATATGCTATAACCTGCCATGCTTTGCATCAACACACATCCCAACCCGATGCTGGCGCATCACAATACCGCACGTAACCATCTGGACCTGCGGAAGAGTAAGAGCGAAGCGGTCGTCGGTCTCTCTTTCAACAAGTGGAAACCACGCTCCAAGCATCGATCCACTGAAACTTGGCGCCTTACAGTCAGCCCTAGTCAATGGTCGCGAGATAGAAGCAAACTTCTCTCTGAACGTAGATAATATCCTGCAAGGCCCGAGCTGCGAACCTCATCCGGAGTAGTAGGTCTAGGCCAAGTCTGACGCCTCGATCTTGGTCGTATCCACTCGAATGCCATCAGCCCGACAATATGCCCAAGCGCCCGAAGTCAGCAAAACTCACATTTGGAAAACTTGGCGTACAAGCCGAGTCTGGAGAAGCGTCGGCCACGACTCAAATACTCCGCGTGCTCCTCGCCTGAGCGAGAATAAACCAAGATATCATCAATGAACACTCGGTTCATCAAATCCATAAATACTGCCGGAGCATTGGTCAAACCAAAAGACATGACCCAGAACTCATAATGCGTACGAGTCACGAATGCGATCTAAGGACATCGCCTCTCGACTCGCACTTTTTGATGATAGCGATCGCGGATCAATCTTGGAGAAACATCTCGCACCCTGGCCCAGTCGAACAAATCATCAATCTGGGAAGGGGTATCGTTCTTAATGGTCACCTTGTTGTTGCTGTAATCAACACACATGCGCAAACGCGTCCGTCCTTCTTCTTCACGAACAATCTGCGCTCCCGGGGAGAAACACTAGGCGATGAAGCCGCTTCTCCAAAGAAATCTCTGCTGATCCTTCAACTCTCGCCTCGGCAGGTGCCGTTGCGTATGGCGGCGGAATAGAAATAGGCCGAGTGTCTGGCAATATCTCAATACAAAACTCAATCTCCCTCTCAGGAGGGATACCCGGGAGGTCATCGGGAAACACGTCTGGGAACTCGTGACTCGAACTGAAAATCTGGTCTGCGGCTTGATATCAAACACCGAACGAGATGGTAGATATACCCGCCGCACTATCTTCCTAGCCTTGAGGTAGAAATAAACCTACCACTCGGCGAGCGTGCTCCTCCCACTCAACAACCGGCTCCTCGAAAGCGGAACCGTACTACTCTCTCTCTGCGGTCGCATTGGCGTGGCAAGAAGCTAGCCAATCCATCCCCATGATCACGTCGAGTCAATCATCTCTAACTCTATCAAGTCGGCTAGGTCCGAGGATCAGTAAATAGTCACGAGGACAAGCTCTATATACCCCGAGCTACATTTGAATCACCAGGCGTAGCTACCTCGAAAGTGTCTATGGACTCGGGCTCTATCCCCATCTACTAGCAACAAGGGAGATATATAGGGCCAGTAGAACCGGATCTATCAAGGCATACACATCAAACCCGAGCGATAAAGTACAGCGACATCGGTGAGGCCTCGATCTGTCGGTGGACAAGGCATAAATGCGGTTCTGAGGACCGCTAGAACTGGGACCCGTGCCACGACCTCTGTCGCGACCTGCTGGTCCATGAGTACCTTGCCCTCCGGGGCGAGTAGCTGTCGAGGATGAAGAAGACCGTGAAAGAACACATGGTGACCCACCACCATCAGCCGCGCCCTTGGTCGGACGATTCCTCGCATAGTGACCTGGCGGCCTGGCCCGAAACAAACTCCGTAGCACAACTCCCGAAGTGGGATCTCGCATCCCGGCCACAGCGAGGTGGTCCGTCGGCGATACCTCTGCCGCTCTGGGCGTCGAAGTCTGAGGCCACAGTGCGCCCTCGAATATCTGGTGTCTTGAGGGCAGTGCGAGAGTGCTCGGCGGGCGTGGTGCAAATCTAGACTGCTGCTGAGGCCGCCCACCACGATAGCCACCAAAAGACCACTGCGTCTGGTCTTAACCTGCGCTGTCAACGGCGGTCTCTACGCTCCTCACATCAGAGCATGAGCTGCGTGCGGGTAATGTCCATACGGTGGAGAAACACCGCACATGACTTCGGCCATATAGTCGTCTGGCGGTGACATAGCGGTGCACCCTATCCTCCATATCTGCTACCAATCTTTGGGACATATCGAGCCAATGAATCAAACTCGACATTGTACTCCACGGCGGTCGTCCTCTCTGCCTCGATGGTAAAAATCTATCGGCCGCGCCCTCGCCATCTGTGGAGGCAAGAAGTGAGTGAGAAAGCCTCGAGAACTCATCCCAGTAGGCTGGGGCGCGTGCTCTCCCGGGATAACTCCATGAATCAAACCAATCATTTGCGGTATCACGCGGCCGTCGCGAACCGAAGTCCTGAACTCGTCTCGAGGCCTTGATCACCTCATGATCCTCTAAGGCGGCGGATGAATCCTGCGGATCATCCTCCGGCCTCGACCGTAAAACTCGCGGGCTACAACTCAAGAAATCTCGTAGCCTCAAACTATCGCCTCGGGTGTACCACGGTGCGGCCGTGCTGGGCTGGGCCAGGCTGCCGCGTCCGGCTCTCCTCGTATCAGACCTGACTTTAGCCAATAGTGGGCCGTCTCCTTGTACCCTAACTCCTCCGCCCGGTGTGGGGCGGGAGGTGTGGGTGCGTGGTCTCTTTGGGTGGCGGCGTCATAGAACTCGCCGTCTACGGTATAGGCGGGCACGAGCCCTCGTGATTACGGGTGTCTGCTAGCGCCTCCTCATGCCTTGCCGCCACGGGCCGGGTTGCCTGCGTGGAGGCATAAGCATTACGGAAAGGAATACGTTAGAGGGTCAACCTATAACACGACTCTAAAGCACGATCTCGGAATGAGAAGAATGAAACCAATCCTAAATATCTTATAGCCTCACGATTATTGGTGTGGTGCACAACACACCGATAATCAGAACTACTAGATACGATGCAGACACTTTCCGAGGATTAAGCGCTCACGATACCACTTTTGTCACGACCGTTCGGGGCGTGGTGGTGCCTTCTGGGCACCCAGTAGTCATACATCGAGTAATCGCGGAAATATAAAGCAAGACATGAAACGATTTATAAAATAAGACACGATTTATGTGAGAAAACATCGCCTTTCGGCATATATATATAAACATGGTTTAGCGATTTACATCAAACATACAACATGACTACTGACCTCTGAAATATACAACTATGGCGGGACAGGGCGCCATACCACTGTATACAAAACTATCTACAACAGGAGATCATACCCAAGTAGAGCCTCGGAAAAGATGGAGCTCAGACACCAACGTAGAGATCCTAAGAATGTGGATCTAGCACACCTTGCCCACTGCGGCATGAGCAGCCCCGAAGGAGGTCGAAGACAACGGTACTAAGTATATGAAACTTGTAAAATACTTAAATGAAACATATCATTTTAAAAACAGTTTTGCAAGTATGTATGAAACAACGAGAAACCGCGCATAGTGCCACATCACAAACAAGAGCGTGATAGGTAAGCGCGAGTCTTTTCTAGGCTGCGAATGATCAGCAGGCCAATTGCGTAGTATCACCATGCAAGCCTAATCACGGACTCCGTAGTCGCATAGGCCAATCACATAGGCGTATAGGGTACATAACCCGCGTCGGTAGCTACTCCTCGGCGTCGCCTGGACTCGTCGTCCGCATGGCCACATAGGCCGCGTGAGGTATAACCCGCACTAACACGGAACTCCGTAGCTCCGCATAGGTCCCTTGGACCGCATGAGGTATTCTCGAATCATGGTCCCGGATCACCGAGTCTACCCGCGTCGGAGGCGACAACCCCGGTAATATGTCAAGAGGTGGTGATGCTACACTAACCTAACGACTTATCGTTAAACAACATAAGCACAACAAGAATACTCTTTTCACAAGCGTTACAAGACACTAACACACATAGCATCATATCATGTCTACTTATCAAACCATCTTATTATTCTTTTCACAATTCAATATAAGTGCATTTATAAACACATAGGCAAACTGTTTCTTTTATCAATCTTAAGTGGTTATACTTAACTTCCCATAAGGCTAGTATAACTCTTAAGCTTCATTTAAAAACCAATTAGTTCTCTTACATTAAAAATGATTGATATTCTTTTGAAATGCTTTCGGATCTTTATTATTCGGGCTTAAGCGCGAGGCATTCTGTAAGTGTTATTCAGGCTTAAGCCGCGAGGCATTGCCGTAAATGTTATTCAGGCTTAAGTCAAAGACATTTCCGTAGTTATATATATTGTAAAATATCATGCTTTAGGAAGAATCACATACCTTCTCAGCGAAAACCACCTGCCAAGTTGAATATGTCGCCTTGAGAGTCGACCTATAATAGTCACGAATATCTATCAAAGACTACTCAAGGTCATCCTAAGCAGAGGTTCACAATTCTACGGAAAGTCGGGCAGCACTTCCTACCCGGTGAGCTATATAAGTCTCTTTTGAAAAATCTTATGTAAAATCTGATTGATTATTTTTCTTTTAAACCCTTCTACTGTAGTAGATTCAATTCTATTCTGCAATATTCTTCTAAGTATTTAATACTTATTCTTATACTACTACAGTATGTATTCTCTAATTCAAAGAGGTTAGGATTAGTTACCTCGGTAAGCCCAATAATATCCTAGAAAAGTCGCACTGAGCAAGGTTTTGCTCTAAGTTGTATGCTCAAGGAAACCTTAGAAGTTCTTCACAACTTCTACTAAGTACTAAGGTATTTGGGCTGGGGTATTTTGGGCATTATAACAATACAAGAAGGCAACTTTTCTACCAAGGGAGGGGGGGTAGGTTTTAGCTAGGCTAGGGGGGGCCTCGGCCAAACTACTAGGCTAGAGGGGGGGGGGGTGTATTCGGCCAAGGGCCTTCACAAGGGGCGGGGGTGGCGGTGTTGGACTAAAAGGCTACAAGGTATCGGAGAGGATTTTCAAGACTTGGAAAGATTTGTGGATGAAGAACTCTTCATCTCTAAGGGGGTATTTATAGGTCAGAAGTGGCCAACCAATGGCCAAGATTAAGACAAGTGCAAGGCAAGTGTAGGGTGAGGATTAACTATACACAAATATCCTACCAACTCCTTGACTTGTGCACAAGGCACAAAAAACGTGTTCACCATAGTCCAAATCGTCCAAATGGACGATTTCAAGTCCATCAATTGGAGGGTGACAAGTGTCGCCCTCCCGTTGGTCCAAAATGTTTCGTCTCTCGGAAAAATCCGCAAAATTAGAAATGGCATAGCGGAATTTACCCTACGAAAGTGTGGAAGCGTTTAGTCGGAAAACTATTCGTTTTGTGAGTTGTGCCAAAAAAATGTTTGCCTAAACTTTAAGGCTAGACTTTTGTGCGTATTCCCCTTACGTGCGTACTGGAAATACGGTATAGAGCATGGGAGCGAGAAGCTAACCCTAGAGCCGACGGTTTGAGGATTAGGATTTTAGGTTGTAGTCCACGAGTTCTATGGTTCGAGATCGAGGAGGATCCTCGGTGTTTGTCAGCGGATACATCGGACTATGCAGTGCTTAGGGTCTCGGAGACCGAGTCGGTGGTGTTAGCTTCTTCTGGGTTCTGTGACATTGCGTTGAACTGGTTTGAGTCATGGGAACTGTATAGGGGTGTGGGTGCTCCTCCAGCTGGTTGGGATGAGTTCACAGAGGCCTTTCTTGATCAATTTTTGCCTCTTGAGATGAGGAGAGCCCGTGTTGATAGGTTCTTGTCATTGAGGCAGAATGGGAGGCCCATCAGGGAGTACATCCTGGAGTTTGACTCGTTGGCCAGGTATGCGTACACTATTGTGGCTGACATAGCTGATAGAGTTCATCACTATATTATGGGGCTAGACCGTTATATGATCACTGCTTGCCTGAGAGTGGCCCTTCAGCCAGGTATGGATATTGCCAGGATGCAGACATATGCATAGGGTATTGAGGACAGGGAGAGAGGGCCGGCGGACAAGCCAGCCCAAGAGGCGGGGCGACATGGGTTGAGGTGATTTTGGCGGAGAGCCTCGGCGTGAACTAGGTCTACATTTCGGCCCGGCCTGAGTGCTCCTTCCCGATTTTATGGCGGAGGTTGGGTCGGTAGGGTAGTCGGAGCTGGTCGAGCTCGAGTTTGGTCGCACATGCACATGGGTTCTAGGCAGTCGGGACCACTCTTCCCTCAATGTTCATAGTGTGGCCGGCATCACCATGGGGGATGTCATCGTACTACTGGTGCCTGTTTTACCTATGGCCGTCAGGGCCATATGTTGAGGGATTTTCCTAGTAGGAGGGTTACATGAGGGATAACACAATCTACTGGATCAGTTGTGGGTTCTTTTCCTTCAATAGCTAGGCAGGATGTTCATGCCGTGACCGTGGCAGAGGTCGTGGTGGAAGTTCCCAGTTTTAGCGGTCCTTTGAACCGCCTATATGATTTCAGGTATATCTTTGACCCTTTAGAGACTTGTATGCATGATAAGGTTGTTGTATGTTTAAGTGTCGTGAACGGATAATATTGAGATTATGTATGTATGCTAGAAGTAAGTTGGAAGTACGAAAAGATAATCCTTTTAGGCCATGAATGAGAGTAAATAGTGATGGTGCACACTTTGGATTTGTTTCCTCGTTTGGTTTATGATGGATGGATATGCAAGTGCGGTATATTAGGGCCATATGTGGCATAATTAGGTTTCACTAAGTGCAGTTTTATGAGACTATGTTGAGATATGATAGATTGAGCTCCGAACGAACATTCGGGGACGAATGTTTCTAAGGGGGGAAGAATGTTACACCTCTGAATTACATGACAAGTATACGAGAATAGACGCGAGAACATAATACTTGAAAATTGGTACGAAAGGAAGAATTGTTTTTCCGAAGGAAAATCTTCCGAACGTCGGAAAGGAAAAATGTTCGTTGATGAGAATTAGATTCTCAAAATGCATTATTTGAAGAGTATGGAACTTATTAACTTTATGGAAATTTATTTTTACGAAATTGGTCACGTGGGGCCCACCCGAGAAATTTTACGTTTTGTGTGGCCCGCGAGTGTTACGAAATTTTATGGACGAATGAGAGGGCGACACGTGGCACCCCCCCCCCCACATGGTCTTGGACGAAATTAAGACAAGGGTAAAATGGTCATTGACCATTGTGGATGAACAAGTCTTCAAGCTTGAGAAAATTGACCAAGTTAACTTGTCCACTTGGCTAATTATTTAATGCTCTTCATCCTAGCCTCACATTTGTTATAATCTAAGCCCTCCATTGTTTTATATATACACTACACTAGTGCAAGACTTGTCTTCAACACTTAGAAAAATTAGAGAATCCCTTGTTCCTTCATAGTTGCTCTCGGGTTTGATATAAGTTCCACACAATTTTTTGTAATTTTGGTCCATTATTCACAAGACTTTAACCCAAGGTCCCTAAGGGTATTGTAAGGATATCTCAATAGAAAGATCTCGGAAAAATGACGTTTTCACGTTAGTCGCAAGGCGAAAACCTAAGTCATTTTCATAGTTTTGGATTGGAAATGGAAGAGAAGTTGGTTGTGAACTTCTAAAGGATTCAAATAGCGGATTGGAGCGTAAAGGAAAGGAGCTAAGAATTGCTAAGGAGAGACTTTGAATCTTGGAAATTATAAGGGCTTATAAAGGTAACAAATTTGTCGTTTTAGTAATTAAGATTACTTATTGTTGTAGCTATGGATATTAGCAAGCATGAGGTATATATTATGAAGTTTGATAAGTGTTATGGATATTGGAAACCCTAATCCGAAAGTTGCATGATTAACCCTAAGATTGTAATTCAATTTGGTTATTAGTTTTAGTAAATCGCATGTTATATAAAGAAAGGATTATAGTTGTTTGAAGTTGTTTGCGACTATATAACATGTTAGGACGACATTATGGATTGAAAGGAATTGGAAAGAAATAGATGTTGTTGTTGTCCTTGATATTGCCGAATATTGCCTAAGGTTATTGGATTGTTTTGTATTATTGTGGGGCAGAATTTTACATGTCCTATTAAGGCGTGTAATCCCCTTTGAATTGTTGGATTGTTGCGCCTTAAATGTGACATGTTGGTTATTGATTATCGGGCCTTGAAAAAGGTGGAAAAGTATGTAGAAATAAAGGAAGTGCTGCCCGATTTTCCATAGAATAAGAGACCGTTTACTTAGTTTTATTCTAAGTTAAAAATCTAGGAGTTGATAGACATGTTATGATTAATATAGGTTGAAGTACTACGAGTAGCGTATTCTACTTGAAGGGTGGAAAGCTAGCAAGGATAAAGTACTTGGGTGCATTTTGCGGCTTGTCGCTAATCGTCGCGAGGTATGTGAACCTCTTCCTTCTTTTGGCATGATCCTACGTATGAAATAGCCATGTGATATTATTTCATGATTCCTTCTACTCTTAGAAGTTAAGATGTATCCACGTTATTGATTCTAAGTTAAAGGTATGACTAAGTTATCCTAAGTCCTTGCCAAGTCTTATGGGGGATGCCGGTAAGAAGCGTTAGGAAGTTATGAGATTCTATTTAAAGCTATGTGTCTTGATTTATTTAAAGTAAGTGGATTTTATGTTTGAAAATAATTTGAATTTATGTGTGAAAAGGGGATTGATTTTAAAAGTGGAAGTTCTACGATTTTAAAGAGAATAAGCTACTTGGTTTTGGAAGTGTATGAAACTTTATTTTTCAAGTTATGGGACTTGATTTCTAAAGTATAGATGAAATGATTTTATAAGTATAAGTAAATGGACTTTAAAGAATGTACGTTATGAAGTTTCAAGACTATAAACTTTGATTGTCTTTTAAGGATTATAAAACTCTATTTTTCAAGTTATGGGACTTGATTTCTAAAGTATAGATGACATGATTTTATAAGTATAAGCGACATGATTTTAAAGAGTGTATGCTACGAGGTGTTAATACTATAAGCCTTTATTTTATGAGTGGAAATGACTAAACTTTAAAAAGTATGGCTTCTTAATTTATTTCAAAAGTTAAGAAGATGGTTTCCAAAAGAGTATGTGACTCGAGCTTTAAAAAGAAGGGAGTTCTATGATTCTTTTTAAGTATGTATGTACGTAGTATTTTTGGGTTTAGTTCCCCTAATGTTGTAAGAATAAAAGTGTCTTAAGTTCTCTAAAATGAAAGGTTGTTATAATAGCTTTATGGAAAGTTGTTATAACGACTTAAGAAAGAAGTAAAGATATGGTTTAAAATGTTATGTAAGGAAAATCACACTGAGCCTACAAATAGGTCGGATTATGTTATGAGATACACCGAGCCTACAAAGGGCGGATTATGTTATGAGATACACCGAGCCTACACATAGGCGGATTACGCCATATTAACCCGAGCCTACACAAAGGCGATTCGTCATCTTACACCGAGATCCACAGCGGGCAGTTATGCTACATGATTCCACACGATGCACGAGCTCGCGGTGGGCGGATTATGCTACATGATTCCACAGTACACCGAGCTCCACAGGCTTGCCGGATTATGCTACATGATTCCACAGTACACCGAGCTCCACAGGCGGGCCAAATTATTCTACATGATTCCATAGTACACCGAGCCCCACAGGCGGGCCGGATTATGCCACATGATTCATCAGTACACCGTGTCTCGCAAATGGGCCGGATTACGTTATCACGTATGGATAATCAAAATAAGATCCCAAATAAAAAGTCCCTCCATAAAGGGCTGAATTATGTTATGTAAGATATGTAAGTTATGTGGAAAACTTGATTGAATTCTTAAGTATGTATGTAAGAATATGATGATTAATTCTTAGTAAAAGAAGGAAAAGAACGGTTAATGTACGATTGATTTCAGGAGTTAAAATGACACGGTAGGATTTGGTCTTTCATTTTTATACTTGCCCCTGTCATTCTTTTATACAGTTATGATTTGGTTATTGTACCTTATTTACATTCCATGCTCAAATTTTTGTTGTCGGCCCCGCCAGTTTGCTTTCATGCCCGCAGGTGTTAGGTACACAGGTTGGTGATCCTTGCTCTTAGGATCTCTGTTCAGTTTTTGGGAAGAAGCTCCATTCACTCCGGAGGCTTATCTTTTGGGTACGGTTTCCCTGATGTTGTATTTATGTACATTCAGAGTGCAGCGGCCCCTGTCCATACGATTGTAATTCTTAGAGGTCTGTAGTCATATCTTATGGGTCGGTTTGCAAAAAAAAATAAAAAATGATGTAACTGCGGATGTGTAAGTATATGTATATGTGTCCAGGGAGGTAGCCTTATCGGCTAACCTGTTGTTTAAATTCTTGTTATTTTATTTTATAAGTTCATGTATATTCCGATGATTATCTCTGATGTATACCTACCTGTAAGGGTGCCCAGGTAGGGCACCAGTCGCGGGCCCGTGGTCGGGTCGTGACATGGTTATTTATTTTCGGGCCTTGAAAAAGGTGGAAAAGTACGTAGAAACAAAGGAAGTGTTGTACGATTTTCCGTAGAATTTGGTGACTTTACACTTAGAATATTCTACGTTTGAAGCTAGAGGTTAATAGACGTATTATGGTCATTATAGGTTGAAGTACTAAGAGTAGCGTATTCTACTTGAAGGGTGGAAAATCTAGCAAGGTTATAGTACTTTGGAGCATTTTGCTACTTGTCGATAATCGTCGCTAGGTATGTGAACCTCTTCCTTCTTTTGGCATGATCCTACGTATGAAATAGCCATGTGATATTATTTCATGATTCCTTCTACTCTTAGAAGTTAAGATGTATCCACGTTGTTGATTCTAAGTTAAAGGTATGACTAAGTTATCATACGTCCTTGCCAAGTCTTATGGGGGATGTTGGTAAGAAGTGTTAGGAAGTTATGAGGTTTGATTTAAAGATATGTGCCTTGATTTATTTGAAGTAAGTAAGTTGATTTTATGTTTGAAAATGACTTGAATTTATATGTGAAAAGGGGATTGATTTTAAGAGTGGAAGTTATATGATTTTAAAGAGAATAAGCTACTTGGTTTTGGAAGTGTATGGAACTTTGTTTTTTCAAGTTATGAGACTTGATTTCTAAAGTGTAGACGACATGATTTTATAAGTATAAGTAAATGGACTTTAAAGAATGTATGTTATGAAGTTTTAAGACTATGAACTTTGATTGTCTTTAAAGGATTATGAAACTTTATTTTTCAAGTTATGGGACTTGATTTCTAAAGTATAGATGACATGATTTTATAAGTATAAGCGACATGATTTTATAGAGTGTATGCTACGAGGTGTTAATACTATAAGCCCTGATTTTATAAGTGGAAATGACTAAACTTTAAAAAGTATGGCTTCTTAATTTATTTCAAAAGTTAAGAAGATGGTTTCCAAAAGAGTATGTGACTTGAGCTTTAAAAAGGAAGGAGTTTTATAATTCTTTTTAAGTATGTATGTACGTAGTATTTTTGGGTTTAGTTTCCCTAATGTTGCAAGAATAAAAATGTCTTAAGTTCTCTAAAATGAAAGATTGTTATAATATCTTTATGGGAAGTTGTTATGACGACTTAAGAAGAAGTGAAAAGATGGTTTAAAAATGTTATGTAAGGAAAATCACACCGAGCCTACAAATATGCCGGATAATGTTATGAGATACACCAAGCCTACAAATAGGCCGGATTATGTTATGAGATACACCGAGCCTACAAATAGGCCGGATTATGTTATGAGATACACCGAGCCTACACATAGGCCGTATTACGCCATATTACCCCGAGTCTACACATAGGCCGGGTTACGTCATCTTACACCGAGCCCCACAGGCGGGCCGGATTATGCTACATGATTCCATAGTACACCGAGCCCCACAGGCGGGCCGGATTATGCCACATGATTCATCAGTACTCCGTGTCTCGCAAATGGGTCGGATTACGTTATCACGTATGGATAATCAAAGTAAGCTCCCAAACAAGAGGTCTCTCCATAAATGGTCGGATTATGTTATGTAAGATATGTAAGTTATGTGGAAAAACTTGATTGAATTCTTAAGTATGTATGTAAGAATATGATGATTAATTCTTAGTGAAAGAAGTAAAAGAACGATTAATGTACGATTGATTTCAGGAGTTAAAATGGCACGGTAGGATCTGGTATTCCATTTTTACACTTGCCCCTGTCATTCTTTTATACAGTTATGATTTGGTTACTGTACCTTATTTATGTTCCATACTCGGTACCTGTTATCGACCCCTGAAGTGCGTTCATGCCCGCAGGTATTAGGTACACAGGTTGGTGATCCTCGCTCTTAGGATCTCCTTTCAGTTTTGGGTAAAAGCTCCATTTGACTCCGGAGGCTTATCTCTTTGTATGAATCTCTGTCGCTGTAGATTATGTACATTCAGGGGTATGACGGGGCCCTGTCCCATCACAGTTGTTATGTCAAAACTCTTAGAGGTTTGTAGTCATGTATGTGGGTTGTATTTTGAAAAGATGTAAGTTCTTTTGTTATGTTTGTATGTATGGTGGTAGCCTATTCGGCTTTGCCTTTGTTTTAAAAAAAATGAGTGATATTTATCTTCCGCGTTTTAAATATGATGTATGAATAGAAGGGTGCCCAGGTAGGGCACCAGTCGCTGGCCCGGGGTCGGTTCGTGACAAAAGTGGTATCAGCGCAGGTAGTCCTCGAAAAGTGTCTACAGACCGTGTTTAGTAGAGTCTTGATTATCGGTGTGTTGTGCACCACATCTATAATTAGGAGGCTGCAGGACATTTAGGATTAGTTTCCATTCTTCTCTCTCTGAGATCGTGCAGTAGAGCTATCTTATTAGGTTGAATCCCTTCTGACCTATTCTTATGTATCAGCTATGCCTCCACGGAAGACGACCAGGGCCCAGAAGGGCAAGGCAGCAGCAGGAGCTGCTAGTGGTGCGCAAAAGGTTACTAGGACTCAGGCCCAGACTATGCCTGAGGTTGTGGTCCAGGCGGCGAGTTCAGTTACGCCGGCAGTATTTGAAGAGCAGAGAGCAGCCGCAACTCCAGGGGTTCTGATACCTGAGCCTCCAGTCCCTCAGCCAGGGGCGGATTATAGAGATTATGGAGAACAGAACTAGTTATTGACTAGTATAGTGGTAGGGCAGCGCCGACAGGAGCAGGTAGCTAACCCTAGAGCCGACAGTTTGATGATTCGAGATTTTTTGGGTTGTAGTCCACCCGAGTTCTATGGCTCGAGATCTGAGGAGGATCCTCAGGAGTTTATTCGGCAGATACAGCGGACTATGCAGGTGCTTAGGGCTTCGGAGACAGAGTCAGTTGTGTTAGCTTCTTACCGGTTACGCGATATTGCATTGAACTGGTTTGAGTCATGGGAACTGTCTAGGGGTGTGGGTGCTCCTCTAGCTGTTTGGGATGAGTTCACAGAGGTCTTTCTTGATCACTTTTTACTTCCTGAGATGAGGAGAGCCCGTGTTGATAGGTTCTTGTCATTGAGGCAGAATGGGAGAACCATCAGGGAGTACAACCTGGAGTTTGATTCGTTGGTCAGGTATGCGCACACTATTGTGGCTGACATGGTTGATAGAGTTCATCGCTATATTATGGGGCTAGACCGCTATATGATCACTGCTTTCCTGGGAGTGGCCCTTCAGCCAGGTATGGATATTGCGAGGATGCAGGCATATGCACAGGGGATTGAGGACAGGGAGAGAGAGGACCAGCCAGACCAAGCCGGCCCGAGGCGGGGCAGCGAGAGGTTGATGTGATTTTCGAGGCGGAGAGCCTCAGCAGCAGGCTAGGTCTACATTTCAGCCGGCATAGAGTGCTCCTTACCAGTTTTCTGGCAGGAGGTTGGATCAGCCGGGTAATTCAGGAGCTGGTTAGAGCTCCAGAGTTTCGGATTCGCACGTGCACATGGGTTCTAGGCAGTCGGGACCACTCTTCCCTCAGTGTTCACAGTGTGGTCGGCATCACCATGGGGAATGTCGTCGTGCTACTGGTGCCTGTTTTACCTGTGGCCGTCAGGGAGATATGTTGAGGTATTGTCCTAGTAGGAGGGTTACAGGAGGGATAACACAGTCTACTGGATCGGTTGCGGGTTCTTCGCCTTCAATAGCTAGGCAGGATGTTCATACACCGGCAGGCCGTGGCAGATGTCGTGGTTGAAGTTCCCAATTTTAGCGGTCCTTTGAACCGCCTATATGATTTCAGGTATATCTTTGACCCTTTAGAGATTTGTATGCATGATAAGCTTGTTGTATGTTTAAGTGTCATGAACGGATAATATTGAGATTATGTACGTATGCTAGAATAAGTTTGGAAGTACAAAAAGATAATCCTTTTAGGCCTTGAATGAGGGTAAATAGTGATGATTCACACTTTGGATTGGTTTCCTCGTTTGGCTTATGATGGATGGATATGCATGTGCGGCGTATTAGGGTCATATGTGGCATAATTAGGTTTTACTAAGTGCAGTTTTATGAGACTATGCTGAGGAAGGTTAGATCGAGCTCTGAAAGAACATTCGGGGACAAATGTTTCTAAGGGGGGAAGAATGTTACACCCTGTAATTCAAGGATATGTTTAAGAGAATGTACGAAGGAATCAGGACTCTAAAATTGGTATGAATGAAAGAATTGTTTTCCGAAGGAAAGATCTTCCGAACTTCGGAAAGGAAAAATGTTCGTTGATGAGAAATTGGGCTCTCAAAATACATTATTTAAAGAGTATGGAATTTATTAACATTGTGGAAATTTATTTACGGATTTGGTCACGTAGGGCACACCCGAGAAATTTTACGTTTTGTGGGGCCCACGAGGGTTACAAAATTTTATGGATGAATGGGAGGGCGACACGTGTCACCCCCACATGGGCTTGTTCGAAATGGACCAAGGGTATGATGGTCATTTGACCCAAATCTAAGATGAGCAAGTCTTGCAACTAGAGCTTGACATATTTGACTAAGTCAAGTGAGCCACTTGACTAGATCTTTAAGTGAAATGCATCCAAGCCACATATTTTGTTACACCCCGTAGTTCCAGGACATGTGTTTAAGAGAATGTACGTGAGAATATACGACTTTAAGTTTGATATGAAAGGAGGATTGCTTTTTCCTACGGAAAATGATTTCGAGCCTCAGGAAAGATTAATGTTTGTAATTTGAGACTCGTAAAATTTATCGGAATTATGGAAATGTCGGGAAATGAATTATATGGACGAATGGGAGGGTGACACGTGTCACCCCCTACTATAGGCTTGGACGAAATGGTCATTAGAATTGGTCTAGTCTTGAACAAGCCAGGGCTTGACATTATTGACTTAGTCAACTTGCCAACTTGACATTAGTCTTGATACATCCAAGCCACACAATTGTTTTAATATAGACCCTTCATGGTAGTATATATCCTATACTAGTAGCAAGACATCCCACACTTAGAAAAATTGCAAGAACTTGAGTTCGTGGAAACATTGCTCTCGGGTTTGAGCTAAAAAGGAAAGAAGAAAATTTTCGTTTGTGGTTCATTATTCACAATACTTTAACCCAAGGTTCCTAGGGGTATTGTAAGGATATCTCAATAGAAAGATCCCGGAAAAACGACGTTTTTACGTTAGTCGCAAGGCGAAACCCTAAGGTGTTCTTCAACTTTGAAGATGGAACTTGAAGAGGAGTTCTTCATGAGTTTCTAAGGAGTGCTTGGAGCGGATTGGAACACAAGAAGATGAGCTAAAAGTTGCTAAGGATCGACTTTTACGCTTGGACATTATTAGGGCTTATTGAGGTAAAATCTTCATCTTCTTAATGTAATTGAAGATTACATGTTATAGTAGTTAAGAAATGAGTATGTGGTATATAGAATGAAGTTTGGAAAGATTTGGATCATGTCGACATGTTAAAATCCGAAAATGGACAAGTTAGCCATTAATGTTGTAATTAATTTGGACGGTAGTTATAATCGTCGCATGTTAAGGAAGAAAGGATTTATAGTTGATGTAATTGTTATTATGTATATAACATGTTGGAATAACAACTTGGATTGAAAAAGTAATTGAAAGGAAATTGATAACTATTGTGACATTGTAGCCGAATATGGCTTGGAATTATTGGACAGTTTTATATTGATTGTGGGGCAGAATTTTACACGTCCTATTAGGCGTGTAATCCCCTTTGTATTTGATGAATTGTTGGGCCTTAAATGTGGCATTTGATGTTATACCCCGTATTTCCAGAGTATGTACGTGAGGGCGTACGTATACAATTTGAGCCTTAAAGTTGGCTAGTTTCGAAATTAGTGCACAACACCCGATTAGAGTCGTTTTCTGACGAAACGTTTCCACAGCTTTCGTAGGGAAAATTCCGGCTATGTCATTTCTAATTTTTGCGGATTTTTCCGAGAGACGAAACATTTTGGACCAACGGGAGGGTGACAAGTGTCACCCTCACATTGGAAGGGCTTGGACGGCAAACATGGCCATTGGCTTGGACGATTTGCTTGAGTGGGAGTAGGTAGGATATTTGTGCAAGTTGGTGTGGTAGATGGATAAGGTGCACATGGCTTAATCCTAGCCCTACACTTGCCTAACACTTGGATGAATCTTGGCCATTGGTTGGCCATTTCTTGACCTATAAATACCCCCCTAACTTGATGAACTTCTTCATCCAAAAATTGTCTAAGTCTTGAAAACCTTTCCCCCTCCCTCTTGCTTGCTCTCGTCCAATAGCCCCTCTCCCCCTTGAGAAGGCCTTGGCCGAAACCCCCTCCCCCCTTTTTGGTGCCCTAAGCCGAGGGGTACCCCCCCCCCTAGCCTAGTTGTTTTCGTATAATACCCCCCTTTTTGTGGTATAGAAATACTCTCCTAGTATTGTTATAATGCCCAAATACCTTGTAGTATTCCCAAGGTTACACTTTTACAAAAGCCCAGAAAATACTATTATACTTCCCTCAGTCACAAAAACGAAACCCTAAGTAAATCTTCACCCGTAGTTGAAGTTATAAGTAGAAGTTGGTTAGAACTTCTAAGGGTTGGTTGGAGCGGGTCGGAGCGCACGGAGTAGGAGCTAAACCTTGCTCAGGATCGACATATAAACTCGGATAATTTTGGGCTTATCGAGGTAAACGTTCTTGACCTTCTGTTGTAATTGGAAATTACATGTTATAGGAGTATATAGTTAAGTATACTATATATATAGAACTGAACATAGTTGTGCGGCAATGTCTTTCGACTTAAGCCTGAATAATACTTACGGCAATGTCTTGCGACTTAAGCTTGAATTTTAAGAAGTGAACTGAACTGTAATTACATAGGGTGTATTCGATAGACTTGTGTAGTATTCCGTGAGTAGAATTGTACACGTCCGGTCAGTCGTGCAAACCCCCCCGGGTTGGCTGGGTAGCCGGCCTCGATAGAGGAGGAGATTTACCTGTTGTTGGGGAAAATCTTTGCCGAATTTTCTGTAGAATATTCTACATTTGAGATCTAGGATATTAATAGGCGCCTTGTGGCCTCTATAGGTTGAAATACTACGTGTGGCGCGATCTACTCGGCTTAAGGTGCAGCCGACGGTTTGAGGTACTTGGAGCGTTTTGCTATTAGTCGATAATCGTCGCGAGGTATGTGAACCTCTTCCTATCTTTTCTAGCATGATATGTGTGAGCTATGTAGTACGGTGAGCGTACATGTGTTAATCGTATTTGGTTGTTTTAAAACATAAGTGTTATACTAGCTTTATGGGAAGTTAGGTATAACGTCTTAAGGGTGGTAAAAAGAACGGTTTAAGGATTTAGGAGTTAAGAGACTTAATCTTAAAAGATAAGAGACTTGACTTAATATGGATGTTTGTGTGAAACCTCATTCGTGAGTAATGAGTACTTGGTTTTAAACGGGAATAATGTTTTACTGGTTTCGGAAATCAGAATGAGTATCGACAAACCACTGCAGCGTTAATAAAGGAAATGTATTGAATAATGAAGTATTGTATTAAAACCAGTAGAAACCTCCATCTGCATAGAAGCTAAGATGAGACAAAATGTGTCACGACCCGAACCTGGGCCCGTGACTGGTGCCTTACCCCGGGCACCCTAGTGATACAACATCAGAGTAATCAGCGGAACATAATACACATACATGAAACAAATGAAGTACAAAAGCGATGTCGAGGAAAACTTGCCTTTCGGCATATATAAATAACAACTCTTACAAATGAACAGTTTAATCCTTTTTACAAACCACGCCACACAAAAGATTACTGCACCTCTAAGAAAATGATACGACAACAATGGCGGGACGGGGCCCGCCATACCCCGAATGTAAATACCTACAACGACGGGGACTATACCAAGATAAGCCTCGGAAAACGGCTTTCCCAAGCGAATCGTGACCCTAAGAGCGAGGATCAACGATCGTGTACCTTTACTGCGGCATGAACGCGGCCCGAAGGAGGTCGATCAGTACCGAGTATGTGGCCTCAAAATCAGTAAATGAAATCATAGTAGTCTATAGAAGCAGGAGACATGTATGATAACCAAACTACAGTTCACAATAAATAAGCAGTCATGTCTAGTCAGGGACTCACGCCCTCAAAGTCATCACTCCAAGATAATAATGGGTCTCACGCCACAACATCAATCATGCGTGGAATACCTTCCTCACTGCCGGCAGTCAATGATAGAAAAGCACCAAGAAATACACATGAACAGCAGGTCCCATCTGTGTCCAAATAAAAACAGTACAGGGTAAGTACGAAGGCATAGCCGACTACTAACACCCACAGTACTAACAAGGTCATAAATCGTATCATGATATCTGTCTGAACCGTTACATGATCAAAGGCTGGTCGCCGCCCGCAATATCAAATGTGCGCGTCTAGCCTCGAACTCCGCACTCCGCATAGGCCAATCTCATAGGCCCGCATGAGGTATAACCCGCATCGAGGGTAGCTAATCCCGATCGCCCTGGACTCGCGATCGCATGGCCACATAGACCGCATGACCATAAAGGCGCACACTAACACGAACTCGTAGCTCGCATAGGCCCGGGACCCGCATGAGGTATTCTCGAATCATGGTCCTGCATCGCCGAGTCTACCCGCGTCGGAGCGGCAACCCCGGAAACACGGTGAGTGGTATAATACCAACATAACAGTTTATCGCTTAAACAACATAAGCACAATCAAGGAAAACCCCTTTACACAAACATCACGTATCACTAACACACGTAGCATCCTAATATGATTACTTATCAAATCAACACGAAGGTATTACAAGGCTATCACAAACCAATACAATCAAGTTATTCACATAAGGTACTTTCTACTATATGATTAATGAGATCGGGTTTTATCCCCAAAGTACTTTATACAATAACTCTTTAAAGATATGTTACTTTCACAAAAGTCACACAATACCCGTAGTATATAACAATAGAGTGATTATCTTTTTAAAGTAAATCAATTACTTCTCTTTGTAAAATCAAGTAGCACCCTTCTTTTCCAATGTTCAAGTTTGCCTAATTTCCCATGTTCAAGTTTCTTATTTTAGAAAGGTTTCGTAGTTCATAGTCTTATTCATTTAAGAATATAATTCTCTTTTTAAGCTATCTGAGAAACATAAGCCTTATATGTGAGTAGGATATTCTTGTTTATAACAATCTTATTACAGCAGCCATGATCTAGGAAATATCATTTTGTCTCATCTTAGCTTCTATGCAGATGGAAGTTTCTACTGGTTTTAATAATACTTAATCACAAAACATTTCCTTTTATTAACTGCGGTGGTTTGTCGATACACATTCGATTTCAAATCAAGAAACATTCTTAAGCGTTATTACCTAACTTCCCATAAAGCTAGTATAACTCTTAAGTTTTCAAAACCAAGTATTACTTCTTCTTTCAAATGATTCAAAAATCTTTTGAAATACTTCAAGTTCTTTATTAACACATAATAAGCCGCTTATAGTTCAAATCGATTACCTTTTAAAAACCACAAGTATTTTCTTACCAACATAAAGTCGTTATAACCAACTTCCCATAAAGCCGTTATAACACTTTATGTTTTAAACCAATCAAATACATTTAGCACATATACGTCTACCGTACTACATAGTTCACACATATCATGCTAGAAGAGATAGGAAGAGGTTCACATACCTCGCGACGATTATCGACTAATAGCAAAACGCTCCAAGTACCTCAAACCGTCGGCTACTCCTTGCCAAGTAGATCGCGCCACGCGCGTAGTACTCAACCTATAAGGCCACAAGGCGCTTATTAATATTTAGATCCCTTCATAGAACATTCTACGTAAAATTCAAGACCTCCCCACAACAGCGTAAATCTCTCTCTCTATCGGCGGCTACCAAGCCAACCGGGGGTTATACGTCTAAACCGGACGTGCACAATTCTACCTCACAGAAAGGCTACAAAAGTCTCCTGTAATACACCCATGTAAAACAATTCGATCTCTCTTTCGAAAAGGTTTCTTATTATTCAGGCTTAAGTCAAAAGACATTGTCGATACTACGTTCAGTTCTATATATAGTATACTTCAACTATATAATCATACAACATGTAATTTCCAATTACAATAGAGGGACAAGATATTTACCTCGATAAGCCCATAATTATCCGAGTTTAAATGTCGATCCTGAGCAAGGTTTAGCTCTACTCAGTGCGCTCCGGCCGCTCCAAACAACCCTAGAAGTTCTAACCAACTTCTACTTATTACTCCAACTAACCATGGAGATTTTCCTTAGGGTTTCGGTTTTGTGACGGAAGGGAAGTATAATAGTATTTCTGGGCTTTTCGTATAAGTATAACCTTAGAATACTACAAGGTATACGGCTAAGGTAATTTGGGCATTACAACAATACTTTTGAGAGTATTTCTACCAAGAGGGGGGGGTATTATACGAAAACAACTAGGCTAGGGGGGGGTACCCCACGGCTAGCACCCCAAGGAGGGGGGGAAGGGCTCTCGGCCAAGGGGGAGGGGGGAGGCTCTTGGCCGAACTCTACACTAAGGGGAGGGAGGAGGATTTAACACTTAGAAATATTTTAGGAATGGATGAAGAAGTCTTCCAAAGGGGGGGTATTTATAGGTCTAGCAAAGGCCAACCAATGGCCAAGATCTTGCCAAGTGCAAGGCAAGTGTAGGGCCAAGATCTTGCCAAGTGCACCTTATCCATCTACCACCAAAATATCCTACCAACCCCTTGACCAAACAATGGCCATTCGGCCAACCCCCTTTACCGCCCAAGGTGTTCCAATGAGAGGGTGACAAGTGTCGCCCTCTTGTTGGTCCAAAATGTTTCGTCTCTCGGAAAAATCCGCAAAAATTAAAAATGACATAGCCGGAAATTCCCCTACGAAAGCTGTGAAAACGTTTCGTCGAAAAACGACTCTAACCGGGTGTTGTGCACAAATAAATTCGGCCAAGCCACTTTTTATACAAGTTCAAATTTTCTACGTACGTCCTTACGTACATACTCTGGAAATACGGGGTATAACATTCTCCCCTCCTTAGAAACATTCGTCCCGAATGTTCCTTCTAAGTCTCAAAACAAACGTGCGCCAGTATAGTCTTCACTACTATACTTACGAACAATCCTGCCACACCTGGCCACAGAAACATCCGCGCAAATACCTCCATCCAAGTCAACGAGGAAACACCTCTAACATTACCACAAACACCTCACTCCGGGGTCTAAAATATACTTCCTTCGCACCTTCTCCTTACAAAAGAAATGATCACATCTATGCTCGCCATACATGCTCGCTTCTTCCCGATACCACTTTTGTCACTTTGCCGCGAGGTTCTAGTGTCAGTCCGGCGACCCAACAAATGGTACCGGACTACATGCGATCCCTGAGGCTGTCGTACACTCGAACTCTTACCACATTTCTGATACTGCTTCAGTTTCCAAAACTCGGGGTTACTATTTCTAACGTGGTCATCATTAACTGGGAACACTCTGGATGGCTCTCCGATACTTTCCTGATCATATCAATCTGAAGATCGGACATCGCCTCTAAGTCGGACGGCAAATGCTATCATATAGGCAACCTTTCATATTCTTCCCATGAACTAAAAAGGGCCCAAAGTAACTCGGGCTAAGTTCCCTCTGTTTTCCAAAACTCGTCATACCCAACCCGGGGTGGTATTTTCAGGAAGACCGACCGTCAACCTGAACTCTAAGCGTCGTCGCCGATTATCCGCACGATTTCTCTGAGCTGCCAGAACCTCTTCTAGACAAGCTTTACCCTATCCACAGTCTGCTGGAACAAGCCTGAACCAACTATCTGAGTCTTGCCAACATCGAACCAATCGGCCAGTTACACTTCCGCCCTCTGAGGCCTCATAAGGCGACATTCGAAAACTGAAATGATAGCTTAAACACTCCCTCCACAGGAGACAACAATCCCCACCACTACCTCTGAATTCCACACACTGGCCCGAGGGCGAATGCGATTCTGAGACTCACCTGAGTTCTTAACCCTGCTTGGTAAAACTTCCAGAAACAAAAACAGCCGTACCCTGGGCTCCACTGTCTGTCACAAGGTGAAGGTAGGCACCCCGTGCAGCCTTACAACCTTTCTGATAAAAATCAACACTGCTGAGTAAACGGTCTTTGCTAGAAGACAAGACGGCTGACCTCCTCGGCCCGACTACTGGTCGAATGCATCCACGAATTCGCACGTTGGTTAACTAAACTCGGGCCTAACACCCTCGCAACCCTAACACAAGGCGGGACCACCACAACCTGACCCCACCACCAAAACTACCGCGGGTTGACCCGCAACGGGGCCTCAACCCGACCCAAAACGCACAATACTAGCTCCCGATCCTAACAATCTTACTAATCACGTTTCGAAAACCTAGCGGTCTTCTTAGCTCAACTATCCCCTTTCATTCCACACTACTTAGGGACCTATCCCAAACATAGCTCACGTGCACTATGCACTTCCGATACGGATCAAACATAACACTACACCTTTTCTCGAGATGGCCTCACCTCTAAGGTCTCTACGTATAAAACTCTAAGGCTCACACCTTCTCTATCCCCCAAATCTTACTTGGTTAACTAACCAAGATTTCTAATCACAATATTAACACACTGCTATCAAAACATAGCACTTATGATATACCCATCTTATCACACATACTGAACTCTAGAGGGTTAAGGATATGCCTGAATCTACTGCTTCACTCCCCTAGTCGTTCTAATCAAACCTGCCCCGTAGGGCGCATAGCTAAGGAAGGTGACGAACTACCCGCCGATCCTGAAGGCTAAGTCCTCCTACCAGGACACTCTTTCGACACGGACCACGACGGTCGCCGGTACAACAAGTACCAACCTAAAAGATGACATTCCCGGGATGGCGTCACATCGTGAGCTAAGCCCTGGAGTTCTAACCAACTCCTGCATACCCCGAACGTCCTGAACCCCGTGGAGGACCTCTCTGCACTGGTGGATGTGCATAATCTAATCTGCTGGTGAGGCGACTCGCCTCGCAAGTTACCAAAGGACCTTGCTACTCTGGCCCTCTTCTGCTGTCCTTGGTTAACCCGTCGATCTCTACGTTTCTCGGCCTGCTGTGCATAAGCCCGTACACAGGCCATGCTCAAGCCTAACTGAAGAACTTACTCTTGCACAACCTTCTCGTTGATATTCATCAAGACTCGCGGTACATCGGTATACTCTCTGGTAGTCAAATCCATAGTTAGTAACAGGGTCGCCTCCTTGAAATCTATATTCTCTGTTCCCGGTCGTGGAACTGAAGGTTCAAATATCATGGCGCGATGAGGCTGCCGCCGTGCTAAACTCTGCTGGGGCTAGTGACGTCGCAGAACTCCCCGAATGAAGCACTACCCTAGGTAATGATTGGGCCTGTGCCCACGTAACCCTCTGTACTCTACTCACAGCTCCCTCGGCTGCCTTGCCCTCCTGGGCCGGGTTGCCCTACGCGGAGGCATAACGGTAAGGGGAAGAAATACGTTAGAGGGTCCAACTTACAACACAGCTCTAAGGCACGATCTCAGAGTGAGAAGAATAGAAACCAATCCTAAATATCCTATAGCCTCCTGATTATTGGTGTGGTGCACAACACACCGATAATCAAGACTCTCGGATCGATGCGTAGACACTTTCCGAGGATTAACTGCTCTGATACCACTTTTGTCACGACCCGAACCTGGGCCCGTGACTGGTGCCTTACCCCGGGCACCCTAGTGATACAACATCAGAGTAATCAGCGGAACATAATACACATACATGAAACAAATGAAGTACAAAACGATGTCGAGAAAACTTGCCTTTCGGCATATATAAATAACAACTCTTACAAATGAACAGTTTAATCCTTTTTACAAACCCTGCCCACAACAGTACTACAGACCTCTAAGAAAATGATACGACAACAATGGCGGGACAGGGCCCCGCCATACCCCTGAATGTAAATACCTACAACGACAGGGGACTATACCAAGATAAGCCTCCGGAGAAACGGAGCTTTCCCAAACGCTGATCTGACCCTAAGAGCGAGGATCAACGGCGGTGTACCTTTACTGCGGCATGACGCAGGCCGAAGGAGGTCGATAACAGTGCAAGTATGTGAAACGAAAATCGTAAATGAAATCATAGTAGTCTATAGAAGCAGGAGACATGTATGATAACCAAACTACAGTTCACAATAAATAAGCAGTCATGTCTAGTCAGGGACTCACGCCCTCAAAGTCATCACTCCAGTATAATAATGGGTCTCACGCCCACAACATCAATCATGCCCGTGGAATACCTTCCTCACTGCCGGCAGTCAATGATAGAAAAGCACCAAGAAATACACATGAACAAAGGGTCCCACTGTGTCCAAATAAAAACGATGCAGGGTAAATGCGAAGGCATAGCCGACTACTAACACCACAAGACTAACAAGGTCATAAATCGTATCATGATATCTGTCTGCACCGTCACATGATCAAAGCCGGTCGCCGCATGATATCAAATGTGCGCGTCTAGCCACAGAACTCCGCGACTCGCGTAGGCCAATCTCATAGGCGCATGAGGTATAACCCGCGTCGAGGTAGATACTCCCGGCATCGCCCCGACTCGCATCCGCATGGCCACATGAATCGCGTGACCATAAAGGCCGCACTAACTCGAACTCGTAGCTCGCGTAGGCCCGGGACCCGCGTGAGGTATTCTCGAATCATGGTCCTGCATCGCTGAGTCTACCGCGTCGGAGGGCGGCAACCCGGAAACACGGTGAGTGGTATAATACCAACATAACAGTTTATCGTTTAAACAACATAAGCACAATCAAGGGAAAACCCCTTTACACAAACATCACAGAATACTAACACACGTAGCATCCTAATATGATTACTTATCAAATCAACACGAAGGTATTACAAGGCTATCACAAACCAATACAATCAAGTTATTCACACATAAGGTACTTTCTACTATATGATTAATGAGATCGGGTTTTTATCCCCAAAGTACTTTATACAATAACTCTTTAAAGATATGTTACTTTCATAAAAGTCACACAATACCCGTAGTATATAACAATAGAGTGATTATCTTTTTAAAGTAAATCAATTACTTCTCTTTGTAAAATCAAGTAGCACCCTTCTTTTCCAATGTTCAAGTTTGCCTAATTTCCCATGTTCAAGTTTCTTATTTTAGAAAGGTTTCGTAGTTCATAGTCTTATTCATTTAAGAATATAATTCTCTTTTTAAGCTATCTGAGAAACATAAGCCTTATATGTGAGTAGGATATTCTTGTTTATAACAATCTTATTACAGCAGCCATGATTTAGGAAATATCATTTTGTCTCATCTTAGCTTCTATGCAGATGGAAGTTTCTACTGGTTTTAATAATACTTAATCTGTCAAAACATTTCCTTTTATTAATTTGCGATGGTTTGTCGATACACATTCGATTTCAAATCAAGTAACATTCTTAAGCCGTTATTACCTAACTTCCCATAAAGCTAGTATAACTCTTAAGTTTTCAAAAACCAAGTATTACTTCTTCTTTCGAAATGATTCAAAAATCTTTTGAAATACTTCAAGTTCTTTATTAACACATAATAAGCTAGTTATAGTTCAAATCAGTTACCTTTTAAAAACCACAAGTATTTTCTTACCAACATAAAGCTGTTATAACCAACTTCCCATAAAGCCGTTATAACACTTTATGTTTTAAACCAATCAAATACATTTAGCACATGCGTCTACCGTACTACATAGTTCACATATCATGCTAGAAGAGATAGGAAGAGGTTCACATACCTCGCGACGATTATCGACTAATAGCAAAACGCTCCAAGTACCTCAAACCGTCGGCTACTCCTTAAGCCAAGTAGATCGCGCCACGCGTAGTACTCAACCTATAAGGCCACAAGGCGCTTATTAATATTTAGATCCTTCGTAGAACATTCTACGAAAATTAGGCGCCTCACCCACATGGCAGCGTAAATCTCTCCTCTATCGGGCGGCTACCAAGCCAACAGGGGGTTATACGTCTAAACCGGACGTGCACAATTCTACCTCACGAAAGGCTACACAAGTCTCATGTCTGATCTATGTAAAACAATTCGATTCTCTTTCGAAAAAGTTTCTTATTATTCAGGCTTAAGTCAAAAGACATTGTCGATACTACGTTCAGTTCTATATATAGTATACTTCAACTATATAATCATACAACATGTAATTTCCAATTACAATAGAGGACAAGATATTTACCTCGATAAGCCCATAATTATCCGAGTTTAAATGTCGATCTGAGCAAGGTTTAGCTCTACTCTGCGCTCGACCGCTCCAAACAACCCTTAGAAGTTCTAACCAACTTCTACTTATTACTCCAACTAACCATGGAGATTTTCCTTAGGGTTTCGGTTTTGTGACGGAAGGAAGTATAATAGTATTTACGGGCTTTTCGTATAAGTATAACCTTAGAATACTACAAGGTATACTGGCTAATGTAATTTGGGCATTACAACAATACTTTTGAGAGTATTTCTACCAAGAGGGGGTATTATACGAAAACAACTAGGCTAGAGGGGTACCCACGGCTAGCACCCAAGGAGGGGAGGAAGGGCTCTCGGCCAAGGGGAGGAGGCTCTTGGCCGAACTCTACACTGGGGAGGGAGGAGGATTTAACACTTAGAAATATTTTAGGAATGGATGAAGAAGTGTTCCAAAGGGGGTATTTATAGGTCTAGCAAAGGCCAACCAATGGCAAGATCTTGCCAAGTGCAAGGCAAGTGTAGGGCAAGATCTTGCCAAGTGCACCTTATCCATCTACCAAAATATCCTACCAACCCTTGACCAAACAATGGCCATTCGGCCAACCCCTTTGCCCAAGGTGTTCCAATGAGAGGGTGACAAGTGTCGCCTCTTGTTGGTCAAAATGTTTCGCCTCTCGGAAAAATCCGCAAAATTAAAAATGACATAGCGGAAATTCCCTACGAAAGTCAGAAAACGTTTCGTCGAAAAACGACTCTAACCGGGTGTTGTGCACAAATAAATTCGGCCAAGCCACTTTTTATACAAGTTCAAATTTTCTACGTACGTCCTTACGTACATACTCTGGAAATACGGGGTATAACAAAATGATATTACATTTTCTAGATCATGGCTGCTTTAATAAATGGTTATAAACAAGAATAAACTGCTCACGCCTATGGCATATGTTACTCAATTGTTTTAAAGGAAATTAAGACATCGAACTATGAAACTTTTCTAAAGTAAAGAGACTTGAGTAATTGAAATTAGGCAAACTGGAACTCTAGGGAAAAGAAAGGCATTGTTTTGTCTTAAATTGGTTTAAAACATAAAGTGTTATAACAGCTTTATGGGAAGTTAGTTATAACGACTTTATGAGAACAAAAGAAGGGTTTTTATCATTGGTTTTAATGTGGTAACTTGACTTTAAAAAGAGAAGTGTTTTGGTCCAACAAGAAGGCATGGCATTGCCTTAATTTGGTTTTAAAAAGGAAAAGTATGGAAGTTGTTTTGGTTTACTTAAAAGATGTAAGTTACTCTTTTTTTTTATATGTATATATACTACGGGTAACGGGTGACTTTTATAAAAGGAATGGATCTCTTAAAAGGAATTTAACGTACGTAGTACTTTAGGGTTAAAATCCGGACTTTGACATAAAAAGAAAGTACCTTGAGTTGTGTGTAACTTGCTTATGCTTGTTGTTATGAAACTTGACCATGTTACGTGTGATAGCCTTGTTGTGCAAGTACTGTGTTCTACTTGACTACCGGTTCATCCGGGAATGTATTTCACTTGATTACCGGTTCATCCGGGAATGTATTTCACTTGATTACCGGTTCATCCGGGAATGTATTTCACTTGATTACCGGTTCATCCGAATGTATTTCACTTGATTACCGGTTCATCCGAATGTATTTCACTTGACTCTGGGCTCATCCGAATGTATTCCACTCGACTCTGGTTCATGGGATGAACCGAATGTATTCCACACGTTTCTATATTGGGTCCATAAGATGGGCGAGACACATTATACGTATCACATGATTTGTACCTAGGCTGCCAGCGGTGAGGAAGGAGTTCCACGCATGAGGATGACTTTGAGGCGTGAGTCCACGACTTGACATATTCGCTTTTATGTTGTGAATCGTAGTTTGGTTATCATACATGTCTCTGCTTTATATAGACTATTATGATTTCATTTCTGATATTTTCTGATTTCACATACTTGGTACTGTTGTCTTGACCTCCTTGGGCCGCGTTCATCTGCGAGTAAAGGTACATCGACCGTCGATCCCGCTTATAGGATCACATTCGGCGTGTTGAAGCTCCGTTCCTTGAGGCTTATCTTTGGTATGTTACCACGAGTCCAGAGGTTCTTATACATTCGGGGTATGGCGGGGCCCTGTCCGTCATAGTTGTTGTCACTTCTTAAGTGCATGTAATGCTGTTGTGGCGATGCAGTAAAAAGGATAACTGTTCGGGTATTTATGTATATATACTGAAGGCAACTGTTTTGGTTGGCCTGTTTATTTATCATGTCTCTTAATTCATGTTCATGTTTTTATTTCCGCTGATTTTCTCTGATGATGTATCACTAGGGTGCCCGGGGTAAGGCACCAGTCACGGGCCCGGGTTCGGGTCGTGACATTTGATTATTGATTTTCGGGCTTTGAAAAAGGTGGAAAAGTACGTAGAAACAAAGGAAGTGATGTCCGAGTTTCCGTAGAATTTGGTGACTTTACACTTAGAATATTCTACTTTTGAAGCTAGAGGTTAATGGACGTATTATGGCCATTATAGGTTGAAGTACTACGTATAGCGTATTCTACTTAAAGGATGGAATAGCTATCAAGGTTAAAGTACTTTGGAGTATTTTGCTACTTGTCGATAATCGTCGCGAGGTATGTGAACCTCTTCCTTCTTTTGACATGATTATATGTATGGAATATACATGTGGTGCTATTCATGATTCCTTCTACTCTTAGAAGTTAAGAGGTATGTATGTTGATTTACTCTATGTAAAGGTTACGTCTAAATTATCCTATGTTCTTACCAAGTCTTATGGGGGATGTTGGTAAGAGTCGTTAGGAAGTATTTGGAGTCAAGTTGACTTTGCTAAGTTCTTCGCATCTAATGAGAATAAGTATCGAACAAGCCATTGCAGCGTTAATAAAAGAAAATGTATCGGCAATAAATTAAATTAAAATGAGTAGAATTCTCCATCTGCATAGAAGCTAAGATAAGACAAAATTGTATTACATTTTCTAGATCATGGCTGCTTGAATAAGATCGTTATAAACAAGTATAACTTATTCACAACGCACAAAAGTATATGTTACTTAATTTAAAAGAGTTTACGTTATGAAGTTTTAAGACTATGAACCTTAAATTCTAAAAAAGTTAAGATACTTTATTTTTCAAGTTATGGGACTTGATTCTTAAAGGAAAGAATGACTTGATTTAAAAGTATAGAATACTTGATTTGGGAAAAGCATATGTAACTTGATTTCTTAAAGATAAGAGACTTGATATTCTAAGTTAAAGAGACTTGATATTCTAAGTTAAGAAACTTGATTTCTAAAAGTGAAGAGACTTGAAGTATTTTGAAAGCTATGTAACTTGATTTGAAAGAATAAGTCTCTTGGTTAAAAAAAGGAATGAATTTGTCTAAGACATAAAGAGTTATAACGGCTGTATGGGAAGTTAGTTATAACAACTTTATGGAAGGTTAAAATAATGGTTTTCTCTAGTAATGTAAACAAAGAGATGACTTGAAATAAAGAAGGGCAAATTGATTTAACGGTATCAATTTCTTAAAGTTCTAAAGTAAGGGTCACTTGATTTTAGAAGCCTAGAAATGTATTTCTAAAAATATAGTGACTTGTTTTGAAAAGTAGATATGACTTGATACTACAGTTATTAGTATCTTGGAAGTTTTACATGAAAATGAGTCATTTTAAAAGAATAGAAGTATGTAGTACTTTGGGTTAAATTTCCGGATTTTATAATGACATGTTAGTGCCTTAAGTAAAGTAAAATGGGAGTGTATATGAACAAAGCTAATAAGAAGTTAGGGGATTTCTTAACTTGCTTATGTTATGTATGATAAGCCGGTGGTGCTTATGTTATGTATGATAAGCCGGTAGTGCCTATGTTATGTATGATAAGCCGGTAGTGCTTATGTTATGTATGATAAGCTGGTAGTTCCAGGACATGTGTTTAAGAGAATGTACGTGAGAATATACGACTTTAAATTTGATACGAAAGGAGGATTGCTTTTTCCTACGCAAAATGATTTCGAGCCTCGGGAAAGATTAATGTTTGTAAGTTGAGACTCGTAAAATTTATCGGAATTATGGAAATGTCGGGAAACGAAGTATATGGACGAATGGGAGGGCGACACGTGTCACTCCCCTACTATAGGCTTGAACGAAATGGTCATTAGAATTGGTCAAGTCTTGAACAAGCCAAGGCTTGACATTATTGACTTAGTCAACTTGCCAACTAGAAATTAGTCTTGATACATCCAAGCCACACAATTGTTTTAATCTAGACCCTTCATGGTAGTATATATCATATACTAGTAGCAAGACATACCACACTTAGAAAAATTGCAAGAACTTGAGTTCTTGGAAAATTTTCTCTCGGGTTTGAGCTAAAAAGGGAAGAAGAAAATTTTCATTTGTGGTTCATTATTCACAAGACTTTAACCCAAGGTTCCTAGGGGTATTGTAAATATATCTCAATAGAAAGATCCCAGAAAAACGACGTTTTTACGTTAGTCGCAAGGCGAAACCCTAAGGTGTTCTTCAACTTTGAAGATGGAACTTGAAGAGGAGTTCTTCATGAGCTTCTAAGGAGTGCTTGGAGCGGATTGGAACACAAGAAGAGGAGCTAAAAGTTGCTAAGGATCGACTTTTACGCTTGGACATTATTAAGACTTATTGAGGTAAAATATTCATCTTCTTAATGTAATTGAAGATTACATGTTATAGTAGTTAAGAAATGAGCATGTGGTATATAGAAGTACGTAGTACTTTGGGTTAAATTCCCGGATTTTATAATGACATGTTAGTGCCTTAAGTAAACTAAAATGAGAGTGTATATGAATAAAGCTAATAAGAAGTTAGGGGATTTCTTAACTTGCTTATGTTATGTATAATAAGTTGTCACGACCCGACCCCGGGCCCGCGACTGGTGCCCTACCTGGGCACCCTTACAGGTATACATCAGAGATAATCAGCGGAACATACATAAAACTTAAACAATAAATCAACAGAAAGAAAATCAACGGGTTAGCCGATGGGGCTACCTCCCTGGATATATAAAAACATAACCGAAGCAGTTGCCTCATTTCCTTTACAAACTGACCCACAACATGCGACTACAGACCTCTAAGAGTTTTAACATAACAACTGTGGCGGGACAGGGCCCCGCCATACCCCTGAATATACATGAACCTACAACCTCAGGGAATCGTACCAAAAGACAAAGCCTCCGGAGAAATGGAGCTTTTCAAGAACTGAACAGTGATCCAAAGAGTGTGGATTAGCAAGCTATGTACCTAAACCTGCGGCATGAGCGGCCACGAAGGAGGTCGATGCGAAATATGTACTATGTGGCGAAAATCGTAATGAAATCATAACAGTCTATAAAAAGCTGGAGACATGTATGATAACCAAAATAACAGTACATTGTGCCTTACCAAAGTGAAAGTAATGAAAGTCAGTTCTACCTTTTAAAGACTATTTCAACACATGAACAATAGTCACACAGGGCTACCGACACAAGCCCTCAAATATCATCACATAGTCCAGTACGGGTCTCAAGCCCACAATATCAAGCGTGCCCGTGGAATCCCACATCACTGTCGGTAGCTATAAGTGAAGAATATAGCCATGTGACGCGCCCGTGGCATCCTACCTCACTGTCGGCGTACAAACCTACAACACATATATGTATCTATACCCCCTGCCCGTGGAATCCCCCATCACTGCCGACAGTCGTAAGGGTAACATATAACCATGTGACGCGCCCGTGGCATCCTACCTCACTGTCGGCGTATACATATACAACACATATATATAAATATATAACGTGGACGCATGCCCCGGAATCCCTCATCGTATAAGCATGGCCATAACGTGCCCCCGGAATCCCTCATCGTAGGCGCAGGTCTTCATGGGGAGCTAGCCCATGGAGTAATAATATAACATGGTTGCATGCCCCGGAATCCCTCATCATATAAGCATGGCCATGGGTAATAAAACACATCCGGGAATCTAACCCGCCTCCTGGTCGCATGCCCCGGAATTCCTCATCGTATAAGCATGGCCAAGATCAATCACAATGGAAGCATACCCGTGGAATCCTCCGTCACTGCCGGTACGCCCAATAAATTCACAACAAGTCAGCCGACCCCCTAACTGAGAGTCACGGCAATGTAAACGTATAATACTTTCAATCAAGACTATCACAAGCAAGCATAGGCAAGTTCATTAAATCTTTAGACTTTCATTTTTATATACTCAAGGCACTTTTCGTTTCACGTAAAAATCCGGGAATTTAACCCAAAGTACTACGTACTTCCATTCTTTTCAAAAGATTCTTTTTCATATAAAACCCCAAGATACTAACACCCGTAGTATCAAGGCTTGTTTACATTTCACATAAGTCACTACACTTTTAGAAATACATTTCTCGGCTTCTAAATCAAGTGACCCTTACTTTAAAACTTTAAGCAAGTGATACCTTTAAATCAAATTTCCCTTCCTTATTTCAAGTTATTTCTTTGTTTACCTTATTAGAGAAAACCATTTTCTTAACCTTCCATAAAGCCGTTATAACCAACTTCCCATAAAGCCGTTATAACCCTTTATGGTTTTAGACAAACTCATTTCTTTTATAACCAAGAGACTTATACTTTTAAAACCAAGTATCATATACTTTCAAATCAATTTTCTTAACTTTCAAAATACTTTAAGTGTCTTAACTTTTAGAAATCAAGTTTCTTAACTTTAAATCTCAAGTAACTTACACCTTTTAAAATAAGTTACTACCCTTAAATCATGTCATTTCTTCCTTTAAGAATCAAGTTTCATTACTTGAAAATAAAGTCTCTCAACCTTTTATGAGTCTAAGGTTCTTAGTCTTAAAACTTCATAACATAAATTCTTTAAGTTAAGCACATATGCCTTATGTGTGTGAGTAGATTATACTTGTTTATAACGATCTTATTAAAGCATCCATGATCTAGAAAATATAATACAATTTTGTCTTATCTTAGCTTCTATGCAGATGGAGAATTCTACTCATTTTAATATAATCAATTGTCATTACATTTTCCTTTATTAACGCTGCAATGACTTGTTCGATACTTATTCTCATTCGTGCCGTAAATTAGCCAAGTCAACTTGGCTCCAAAATACCTCCTAACGACTCTTACCAACATCCCCCATAAGACTCGGTAAGGATTTAGGATAACTTAGACATAACCTTTACATAGAGTAAATCACAAACATACCTCTTAACTTCTAAGAGTAGAAGGAAACATGAAATAATACCACATGTATATTCCATACATAGAATCATGCCAAAGGAAGGAAGAGGTTCACATACCTCGCGACGATTATCGACAAGTAGCAAAATGCTCCAAAGTACTATAACTTTGCTAGCTTTTCCACCCTTCAAGTAGAATACGCTACTCCTAGTACTTCAACCTATAATGGTCATAATACGTCTATTAACTTCTTACTTCAAACGTAGAATATTCTAAGTGTAAAGTCACCAAATCCTACGGAAAATCGGGCAGAACTTCCTTTGTTTCTACGTACTTTGCCACCTTTTTCAAGGCCGAAAATCACTAACCAAACGCCACATTTAAGGCCCAATCAACACAATTGTTGCACCCCGTAAGTCCAGGACATGTAAAATAGAATGTACGAAAGGAAACAAGACTTGGAAATTAGTACGAAAGGAAGAATTGTTTTAAATGAGAAAATCTTAGGACGACGGAAAGGAAAAATGCTCGTTGTTGAGAATTGGATTCTAAAAAGACAATATTTGTAAAGTATGGAACTTATTAACACTATGGAAATTTATTTTTACGGATTTGGTCACGTGGGGCCCACCCGAGGAATTTTACATTTTTGTGGGGCCCACGAGGGTTACAGAATTTTATGGACGGATGAGAGGGCGACACGTGACACTCCTTCCACATGGCTTGGTCGAAATTGTGTAAGGGAAAAATGGTCATTGACCATGGTAGAAGATAAGTCTTCCAAAGCTTGATATTGTTGACAAGTCAACTTGTCCACCTAGGCTTGATCCAAGTGAAACTCATCCTAACCTCACATTTGTGGATATCTAAACCCTCCATTGTGTTTTATAAGGTTACTACTAGTGCAAGACTAGCTCATTTACACTTAGAAAAATTAGAGAACATTTGTGTTCTTCAAGAGACCTCTCGGGTTTGCAAAATTCCCACACAAAAAATTTTAGTTTTTGATCCATTAGCCACAAGACTTTAACCCAAGGTCCCTAAGGGTGTTGTAAGGATATCTCAATAGAAAGATTTCGGAAAAATGGCTTTTTCGTATTAGTCGCAAGGCGGAAACTAAAGGAGTTCTTCAACTTTGAAGTTGGAACTTGAAGATGGGTTCTTCTTAGGCCTCTAAGGAGTGCTTGGAGCGGATTGAAACTTAAGGAAAGGAGCTAAGAATTGCTAAGGCGCGACTTTGAATCTTGGAAATTTTAAGGGCTTTGAAGGTATAAATTTTGTCGTTTTAGCAATTAAGTTTACTTATTGATTGTAGCTATGGATATTAGCAAGCATGAGATATATATTATGTACTTGGATAATTATATTGACTATTGGAACCCTAATCCGAAAACTAGCATGTTAGCCTTAAGATTACAATTCCATCGATTATTAGTTTTAGTAAATCGCATGTTGTATAAAGAAGGAAATTGTAGTTGTTGAAGTTGTTTATGACTATATAACATGTTAGACCTTAGAAATTGTAATTGGAAAAGTATTGGAAAAGACTATGAATTGTTAGTTGTAGTTGTCCGAGAATGGCTTGGAGATTTAAACTACTTGGTATGAATTGTGGCGGAATTTTACACGTATTGTAAGGCGTGTAATCCCTTTGGTTGGTTGTTGTTTGGAGCCTTAAATGTGGCATGTTTGGTTATTGTATTCGGCCTTGAAAAGGTGGCAAAGTGAGTAGAAACAAAGGAAGTCTTTGCCCGATTTTCCGTAGAATTAGAGACCGTACACTTAGTATTATTCTACGTTAGAGACTAGAAGTTAATAGTCTTGTTGTGACCATTATAGGTTGACACTTCTACGTACGGCGTATTCGGCTTAGCTTGTGGATTTAGCCGAAAAGGTATGTGAACTATCTCCTCTTCTAGCATGATTCCTTAAGATTAAGAAAGTATGTTCTACTCCTTAAATGATCCATTCCTTGGTTGTATTTGGATTGCCTAGAATAGAATTTGTTCTATGTACTTCCTTGATTGTACTTTGATGTTTAAATTGTAAGTTGTAAAATCCATTTTCTTAGTGAAGTTTGGATTATTAAAGGTGAAAGTATTTTACTTAAAGTACATAGAGTCTTGAAAAGGAAGTGGTTTCCAAATCTTTTGGCTAGTTCCTTAGTTCCAAAACCTAAAGGTCATTATAATGACTTTAGGGGAGTCAAAGGAGTGATTTACTTAATTGTTTTAAAAGAGGAGAAATGACATGATTTAAGAGAAGTAACTTGTTTTAAAGGAGTGAGTTACTCGAGGTTTAAAAGTAGAAGAAACTTATTTTCTATATATTAAGAGACTTGAAGTGTTTTGAAAGTTAAGAACTTGTTTTGCAACTGTGTGATACTTGGTTTTTAAAGTATAAGTCTCTTGGTTATAAAAGGAATGGATATGTCTAAGACCATAAAGGGTTATAACGGCTTTATGGGAAGTTGGTTATAACGGCTTTATGGAAGGTTTAGAAAGTTGTCTATTTTGATTAATCGGCATAAGTTGCCTAGTTTGTGAAAATTTGAAGTTACTTGGTTTCAAGCTTCGAAATGAGTTTCAAAAAGTATAGTAACTTACTTTGAAGAATAGACACGCCTTGATACTACGGGTGTTAGTATCTTGGGATTTTACATAAAAAGGAGTCTTTTGAAAAGAATGTACGTACGTAGTACTTTGGCCTGATTAATTGAGAATTTGTCTAAGTGTGCCTTGATTAGTACTTTGGCTTGATAAATTGAGAATTTGTCTAAGTGTGCCTTGATAAGTACTTTGGCTTGTTAATTGAGAATTATTCTATTTGTGCCTTGATAGTACTTTGGCTTGATAAATTGAGAATTTGTCTAAGTGTGCCTTGATAAGTACTTTGGCTTGTTAATTGAGAATTATTCTATTTGTGCCTTGATTAGTACTTTGGCTTGATAAATTGAGAATTTGTCTAAGTGTGCCTTGATAAGTACTTTGGCTTGTTAATTGAGAATTATTCTATTTGTGCCTTGATAAGTACTTTGGCTTGATAAATTGAGAATTTGTCTAAGTGTGCCTTGATAAGTACTTTGGCTTGTTAATTGAGAATTATTCTATTTGTGCCTTGATAAGTACTTTGGCTTGATAAATTGAGAATTTGTCTAAGTGTGCCTTGATAAGTACTTTGGCTTGTTAATTGAGAATTATTCTATTTGTGCCTTGATAAGTACTTTGGCCTGATAAATTGAGAATTTGTCTAAGTGTGCCTTGATAAGTACTTTGGCTTGTTAATTGAGAATTATTCTATTTGTGCCTTGATAAGTACTTTGGCTTGATAAATTGAGAATTTGTCTAAGTGTGCCTTGATAAGTACTCTGGCTTGTTAATTGAGAATTATTCTATTTGTGCCTTGATAAGTACTTTGTCCTGATTAATTGAGAATTAGTCTAAGTGTGCCTTGATAAGTACTTTGGCTTGATTAATTGAGAATTATTCTATGTGTGCCTTGATAAGTACTTTGGCTTGTTTAGTTGAGAATTGTCTATGTGTGCTGGAAATAGCCGGTTGTGTGCTATTGGTATATCAGTCGTTTCGGGGTCATTCCCCGGGTTTGTGGCATTTGCAGATTCCGTGGAATTGCTACCCACGATGCGAGGAATACCTCATGCGGGTCCGTAAGGACTTATGCGGGTGAAATAGTCCCATGCGTGCGGGTCCAGCCTATGTGAGGAATACCTCATGCGAGTCCGTAAGGGCTTATGCGGGTGAAATAGTCCCATGCGAGGAATACCTCACGCGGGTCCACGCGGCCTATGCGGGTGAAATAGTCCCAGGAGTAGGATGGTTAAATGATCTGCGCGCGGATGGTCCTGTTTGATCATGAGCTTCCTATTTTATATTGTAAGGATACTCGCTTACTCTCATTGTTAGTAAGGCACAATGTGTTGTAATTTGATTATCATATATGTCCCGGATTTGGTTGTGTTACCTATGGTCATGCTTTTACGATGTGGGATTAGGGGCATGAGACCACGAGGCATTTAGGACACTGGGACTTGGTGTTCATGTATCCTTATTGGTGTTATTACATCATGGATCGCCGGCGGTGAGGAAGGATTCCACGGCATGATTGATATTATGGGCGTGAGACCCATAGTTATATTTGAGTAGTGACTTTGAGGCTGCGTCCCCGACTTGATGTGATCGCTATGTGTTATATCGTAGGTTGGCTATCGGACATGTCTCTGCTTTGTTTAGATCGTTATGATTTTATTACGCATTTCACATGCTCACATACTTGGTACATTCTTCGTCTCGACCTCGCTTGGGCCGCGTTCATGCCGCAGTTTAGGTACGTTGTTTGGTGATCGGCAGTGTAGGACCTGCCGTAGTTTTGGATAGCTCCTTACATTCGGAGTTTATCTTTTGGTATAGTTCCTTCAGATGTGCTTTGAGTACGATTATGGGTACGGCGGAGCCTTGTCCGTCATTTTTGATAAAACTCTTAGAGGTCTGTATTCATATGTGGGATTGGACTCATGTACGGTGTAGTGTCTTTTGTTATGTATATTACATGCCAGCCTTGTCGGCTTCGCCCTTGCACGTACGATTGGTTTTTTTTAAAAAAAAAAAGAAAAAGAAAAGCTATTTAATTTCCGCAGTTTACTTGTGTTGTTAAGATAGAAGGGTGCCCAGGTAGGGCACGATCCACGCCGAGGTTGGGTGTGACAGTGGTATCGAGCGATCGATCCTCGAATGTCTGATCGTGTCTAGTAGAGTCTTGATTATCGGTGTGTTGCGCGCCACACCCATAAACAGGAGGCTACAGGACATTTAGGAGTTGATTTCTATTCTTCTCACTCTAAGATCGTGCCATAGAGCTGTGTTAGTAAGATAATTCCTCTCTGACGTATTGTTGTGTTACAGTTATACCTCGAGAAGGCAACGGCTTGAGAAGGGCAAATGAGTAGCAGAGCTACTAGTCGGACTCGAGAGTTGATAGGGCTTATGCCGTGGCATACGGATGTGGTTCCACGATGGCGAGTTCTTCTTCGCCAGTTTTGAGGTCAGCACGAGCCTCCAGTTCTCGATTAAGGGAAGACTTTAGGAGTCATGAAGGAAGCCATTATGTTATTGACCAAGATAAGCGGTCTGCAGTTTCGTCTGCCAGGAGGTTATTCGGCCAAGCATGAGCAGTGTCAGAGGGTAGAGGGCGGCGCGGAGATCAGCGTAAGAGGGCTAGACCGGTTGGTTATTCCGGTAAGTTTTTGGACGAGGTGCCTCAGCAGCGAGTGAGATATTCATCCCAGCCTACCCAGTACATACCCCCGCAGCTCACATGTGGGATATTGGACCCCACAAGGTATTTAGGAGCCGGTCCAAGCTCCAGGAGTCGAGTTTCTCAGAGGAGCAGAGGATTTTCTCAGTCGAGGCCACTTATTCCTCAGTGTTCTAGATGTGGTAAGCGTCATTCGGGGAAATGCCGTTATGGCACAGGTGTTTGTTTTTATTGTGGTCGTCCGGGCCATATTCTGAGGGTATGTCCTTTTAGAAAGAGCACCGGTGAGGTGGCTCACCCTATGAGGCTGATGGTTGGTTCCCTTTCCTCGCGATTGTGCGTTCCCGAGCAAGGTGTTGGATGTTAGCGGTAGTGGTAGAGTCGAGTGGAGTTTATAGTTCTGGCGGTCCTTCGAACCGCAGAGATGACGTGACTACTGGACAGGATCAGGAAGCAACATCGCCTAGGGTTACAGGTATATCTCGATTCTTTTGAATCATACGTGCATTGTTAGATTCAGATTTTGCCTTAGCGTATATGTTTTCCCTTTGTTGCTAGAGTTGTAAAGTGATAGTACCCCAGAGGTAGGGATACTTTGATTAGTAAAGTGAAAAGTTATGAATGTTGACAAGAATGATAAAGTGAACTAAGACTATAGTTGTGTAGAGTTCACAAGTTGTAATTACCCCGTAACAGTGTTAGACCGATAGGGAAGATTGTACAGTAGAAATACTTTGGCTTATGTGACGAACCTCTAGTGAATGGGAGGATAGGGTGAGAAGTACCTTGAGATAAGAGAAAGATTTATTGCAGACTAAGAATGAGAAGTTAAGTGTGACGATGAGTCTGGTTATGGACTCATTTCGGGTCAGCCGATAGTATGGAATGGGGTGGTGTCAGTTAAAAATGGTCCCGTTATGTGATAGGGTCCCAAGGATGCAAGGCCCAAGTTTAGTTAATTGTGGTACGAGTTTGTGGATGCGTTCCACCGGAACTAGGTCGTAAGGACCGAGAAGAGCCTTAACGGGAATGTAAGTAACAATATGGCCAAGTTTGGTTAGTAACTCCAAGGATTGGAGAACAGAAACAAAATTTGAGATTTTGTACGTTTACTAAATGAGTTTAGAAGTACGAGAAAGAATGACAAGTAAGGAAAGAAAGGAACCTCTAAGGATCCCGTGTTTGGGAAGACTGTAACCTTCGAGTTTTGTGAGAAGGGACCACGGACAGAAGGTCCATTGTGATGTTTACGTATGTTGTGGTGGCCATGTGTGACATCGTTGGTCTTGTGCAGTTTTGATTGATAGGCATAGTGTAGAGTTTATGCCGGAGTTTGTCTAGATTGAAAACCGACTAAGAACATTTGGGGACGAATGTTTCTAAGGGGGGAAGAATGTTGCACCCCGTAAGTCCAGGACATGTAAAAGAGAATGTACGAAAGGAAACAAGACTTGAAAATTAGTACGAAAGGAAGAATTGTTTTTCCGACGGAAAATCTTCCGGACGACGGAAAGGAAAAATGCTCGTTGTTGAGAATTGGATTCTCAAAAGACAATATTTGTAAAGTATGGAATTTATTAACACTATGGAAATTTATTTTTACAGATTTGGTCACGTGGGGCCCACCCGAGGAGTTTTACATTTTTGTGGGGCCCACGAGGGTTACAGAATTTTATGGATGGATGAGAGGGCGACACGTGACACTCCTTCCACATGGCTTGGTCGAAATTGTGTAAGGGAAAAATGGTCATTGACCATGGTAGAAGATAAGTCTTCTAAAGCTTGATATTGTTGACAAGTCAACTTGTCCACCTTGGCTTGATCCAAGTGAAACTCATCCTAACCTCACATTTGTGGATATCTAAACCCTCCATTGTGTTTTATAAGGTTACTACTAGTGCAAGACTAGCTCATTTACACTTAGAAAAATTAGAGAACATTTGTGTTCTTCAAGAGACCTCTCGGGTTTGCAAAAATTCCCACACAAAAAATTTTAGTTTTTGATCCATTAGCCACAAGACTTTAACCCAAGGTCCCTAAGGGTGTTGTAAGTATATCTCAATAGAAAGATTTCGGAAAAATGGCTTTTTCGTATTAGTCGCAAGGCGGAAACTAAAGGAGTTCTTCAACTTTGAAGTTGGAACTTGAAGATGGGTTCTTCTTAGGCCTCTAAGGAGTGCTTGGAGAGGATTGGAACTTAAGGAAAGGAGCTAAGAATTGCTAAGGCGCGACTTTGAATCTTGGAAATTTTAAGGGCTTTGAAAGGTATAAATTTTGTCGTTTTAGCAATTAAGTTTACTTATTGATTGTAGCTATGGATATTAGCAAGCATGAGATATATATTATGTACTTGGATAATTATATTGACTATTGGAACCCTAATCCGAAAACTAGCATGTTAGCCTTAAGATTACAATTCAAGTCGATTATTAGTTTTAGTCGTCGCATGTTGTATAAAGAAGGAAATTGTAGTTGTTGAAGTTGTTTATGACTATATAACATGTTAGACCTTAGAACTTGGAATTGGAAAAGGATTGGAAAAGACTTTGAATTGTTAGTTGTAGTTGGCCGAGAATGGCTTGGAGTTTTAAACTACTTGGTATGAATTGTGGGGCGGAATTTTACACGTATTGTAAGGCGTGTAATCCCCTTTGGTTGGTTGTTGTTTGGAGCCTTAAATGTGGCATGTTTGGTTATTGTATTCGGCCTTGAAAAAGGTGGCAAAGTGAGTAGAAACAAAGGAAGTGCTGCCCGATTTTCCGTAGAATTAGAGACCGTACACTTAGTATTATTCTACGTTAGAGACTAGAAGTTAATAGTCTTGTTGTGACCATTATAGGTTGACACTTCTCGTGCACGCGTATTCGGCTTAGCTTGTGGATTTAGCGAAAAGGTATGTGAACTATCTCCTCTTCTAGCATGATTCCTTAAGATTAAGAAAGTATGTTCTACTCCTTAAATGATCCATTCCTTGGTTGTATTTGGATTGCCTAGAATAGAATTTGTTCTATGTACTTCCTTGATTGTACTTTGATGTTTAAATTGTAAGTTGTAAAATCCATTTTCTTAGTGAAGTTTGGATTCTTAAAGGTGAAAGTATTTTACTTAAAGTACATAGAGTCTTGAAAAGGAAGTGGTTTCCAAATCTTTTGGCTAGTGCCTTAGTTCCAAAACCTAAAGGTCATTATAATGACTTTAGGGGAGTCAAAGGAGTGATTTACTTAATTGTTTTAAAAGAGGAGAAATGACATGATTTAAGAGAAGTAACTTGTTTTAAAGGAGTGAGTTACTCGAGGTTTAAAAGTAGAAGAAACTTGTTTTCTATATATTAAGAGACTTTAAGTGTTTTGAAAGTTAAGAACTTGTTTTGCAACTGTGTGATACTTGATTTTTAAAGTATAAGTCTCTTGGTTATAAAAGGAATGGATATGTCTAAGACCATAAAGGGTTATAACGGCTTTATGGGAAGTTGGTTATAACGACTTTATGGAAGGTTTAGAAAGTTGTCTATTTTGATTAATCGGCATAAGTTGCCTAGTTTGTGAAAATTTGAAGTTACTTGGTTTCAAGCTTCGAAATGAGTTTCAAAAAGTATAGTAACTTACTTTGAAGAATAGACACGCCTTGATACTACGGGTGTTAGTATCTTGGGATTTTACATAAAAAGGAGTCTTTTGAAAAGAATGTACGTACGTAGTACTTTGGCCTGATTAATTGAGAATTTGTCTAAGTGTGCCTTGATTAGTACTTTGGCTTGATAAATTGAGAATTTGTCTAAGTGTGCCTTGATAAGTACTTTGGCTTGTTAATTGAGAATTATTCTATTTGTGCCTTGATAGTACTTTGGCTTGATAAATTGAGAATTTGTCTAAGTGTGCCTTGATAAGTACTTTGGCTTGTTAATTGAGAATTATTCTATTTGTGCCTTGATTAGTACTTTGGCTTGATAAATTGAGAATTTGTCTAAGTGTGCCTTGATAAGTACTTTGGCTTGTTAATTGAGAATTATTCTATTTGTGCCTTGATAAGTACTTTGGCTTGATAAATTGAGAATTTGTCTAAGTGTGCCTTGATAAGTACTTTGGCTTGTTAATTGAGAATTATTCTATTTGTGCCTTGATAAGTACTTTGGCCTGATTAATTGAGAATTAGTCTAAGTGTACCTTGATAAGTACTTTGGCTTGATTAATTGAGAATTATTCTATGTGTGCCTTGATAAGTACTTTGGCTTGTTTAGTTGAGAATTGCCTATGTGTGCTGGAAATAGCCGGTTGTGTGCTATTGGTATATCAATCGTTTCGGGGTCATTCCCCGGGTTTGTGGCATTTGCAGATTCCGTGGAATTGCTACCCACGATGCGAGGAATACCTCATGCGTGTCCGTAAGGACTTATGCGGGTGAAACAGTCCGTGCGGACGTCCGACCTATGCGAGGAATACCTCGTGCGAGTCTGTAAGGGCTTATGCGGGTGAAATAGTCCCATGCGAGGAATACCTCACGCGGGTCCACGCGGCCTATGCGGGTGAAATAGTCCCAGGAGTAGGATGGTTAAATGATACTGCGGGCGGATGGTCCTGTTTTGATCATGAGCTTCCTATGTTATATTGTAAGGATATTACTTACTTACTCATTGTTAGTAAGGCACAATGTGTTGTAATTTGATTATCATATATGTCCCGGGATTTGGTTGTGTTACCCTATGGTCATGCTTTTACGATGTGGGATTCCGGGGCATGAGACCACGAGGCATTTAGGACACAGGTGGGACTTGGTGTTCATGTATCCTTATTGGTGTTATTACATCATGGACTGCCGGCAGTGAGGAAGGATTCCACGGGCATGATTGATATTATGGGCGTGAGACCCATAGTTATATTTGAGTAGTGACTTTGAGGGCCTGCGTCCCTGACTTGATATGACTGCTTATGTGTTATGTCTTTGTAGGTTGGCTATCGACATGTCTCTGCTTTGTTTAGGAATTATGATTTTATTACGCACTTTCATCGCTCACATACTTGGTACATTCTTCGCATCGACCTCGCCCGGCTGCGTTCATCTGCGCAGTTTAGGTACGTTGTTTGGTGATCGGCAGGTGTAGGACCCTGCTCAGAGTTTTGGATAGCTCCTTCTGTTCGGGAGTTTATCTTTTTGGTATAGTTCCTTCAGTACAGGCTTTGGTACAGTTATGGGTACGGCGGGGCCTTGTCCCGTCATTTTTCAGTAAAACTCTTAGAGGTCTGTATTCATATGTGGGATTGGACTCATGTACGGTGTAGTGTCTTTTGTTATGTAAATTACATGGCATCCTTGTCGGCTTCGCCCTTGTACGTACGATTGGTTTTTGTTTTTGTTTTTTTTTAAAAAAAAGAGCTATTTAATTTCCGCAGTTTACTTGTGTTGTTAAGGTAGAAGGGTGCCCAGGTAGGGCACCAGTCACGGGCCCGGGGTTCGGGGTGTGATAACAATTAATCAATAGGGGATTACACGCCTACTAGACGTGTAAAATTCCGCCCCACAATTGATATCAACTAATACAAACTACTAGGCCAATTTCGGCAACAATGAGATACAACACTACCAATTCTTATCCAATTTCCTTTTCAATCCAAGTTGTTAGCATAACATGATATTAAGTCGCAATCGATTATAACTACTATAATCTTCAAGTAAGTAACATGCGACGATTCTAAATACGACCAAATTATAATCCAACTTCAAATGGCTAATATGTCATTTCGGATTTTAGGCTACAACAATCCATAACACTTATAAGACTTCAACACATATACTTCATGCTAGCAAAAACGTAAAGCTAACAACAATACATAATCTTGTAACACTTAAGAGCCAAGATTATTACCTCAACGATTCTTAGTCCAACTCCAATTCCGAAGTCGCTCCTTAGCACTTAGAGCTTCTTCTAGACACTTCAATCCACCACTTGAGACCCTTAGAATATCACAAACCACTTCCCTTAAAACTTCCAATCAAAACCTAGAAAAGCAACTAGGTTTTCATCTTGCGACTAATACGAAAACTATCTTTTTCCGGGATTTTTCTATTGAGATACCCTTACAATACACTTAGGAACCTTGGTTTAAAGTGGGAAGATTATTGGACAAAATCAATTTTTTTTCCTTTTCAACTTGCTAGAACCCGAGAGCACATTGCTCTTGTTCTTCAAATTCTCTTGTAAATTTGGCTAAGTGTGGACTTGTCTCACTACTAGTAGTATTATATAGTAACATGGAGGGTTGAGATTAGCACAAATGTGTGGTTTGGATGAAGTTCTTCTAAATATCAAGCTAGTGATCCCATTGACTAAGTCAAACATGTCAAGCTTTACTACTTGCAAGACTTGTCTTCCTAACAAGGGTCAAATGACCCTTGTGCCCATGTAATTTCGTCCAAGACATCCAATAAGGGGGGGGTGACACGTGTCGCCCTCCCATTCGTCACAATACTACGTTTTCCGACAAATTCCATAATTCTGATAAATTTTTTACAAGTCTCTAATCTTAACATTTGGGATTCTTACGTACGTTCTTAAAACATGTCCTGTAAATACGGGGTGTAACATTCTTCCCCCCTTAGAAACATTCGTCCCCGAATGTTCTTTCGGAGTCAAACTTATAATTAGCGACATAGTTTCCTTTCACAACCCCGACATACCAACAATGCCATACATGGCCCTAATACCTCGCACACGCATATCTGTCCATCATAATCCCAAAAGAGATTATCTTTTCGTACTTCCAACTCCTTCTAACATATACATAGTCTCAATATAATCTGTTCATGACACTTAAACATACCACAACTTTATCATGCATACAAGTTCTAAAGGGCCAAAGACATACCTGAAATCATATAGGCGGTTCAAAGGACCGCTAAAATTGGGAACTTCCACCACGACCTCTGTCACGGCCTGCCGGTGCATAAACATCCTGCCTAGCTATGGAAGGCGAAGAACCCACAACTGATCCAGTAGACTGCGCTATCCCACCAGTGCCACCTCTGGTCGGACAGTCTCTCACGAAATGGCCCTGCTGGCCGCAAGCATAACAAGCTGTCGAAGTAGTACGACACTCCCTAAAATGGAATCTACTCTGATGACCACACCGGGCGAAGATGGCTTCCACGCTACTATTCTCGAACATCTGTGAACTCAGCCACGAGCCTCGACTGCTCCGAATATTCCGGCAACCAAACCTCGGCGGAAGATCGGGAAGGAGCACTGTGTCGGTGAAATGTGGACCTACTCTGCTGCGAGGTTGTCGCCTCGCGTGCCACTGGAACCTCGCTGTCACAGCCTCTTGGGCTTTGAGTCTAGCTGACCCTCTCTCTCTCTGTCCTCTATCCCCTATGCATAAGCCTGCATCCTGGCAATATCCATACCGGGCTGAAGGGCCACTCCCAGGCATGCAGTAATCATATAATGGTCTAGCCCCATAACATAGCGGTGAACTCTGTCCGCCATATCAGCCACAATAGTATGCGCATACCTGGCCAACGAGTCAAACTCCAGGTTGTATTCCCTGATGGTCCTCCCATTCTGCCTCAATGACAAGAACCTATCAACACGGGCTATCCTCATTTCAGGAGGCAAAAAGTGATCAAGAAAGGCCTCCATGAACTCATCCCAAACTGTCGGACGAGCACCCACACCTCTCGACAGCTCCCAAGACTCAAACCAGTTCAACGCAATATCGCGTAACCGGTAAGAAGCTAACACAACTGACTCTGTCTCCGAGGCCCTAAGCACCTGCATAGTCCACAGTAGGCGCGAACGAACTCTTGAGGATCATCTCGATCTCAAATCATCACGACCCGTTCGGGGCGTGGATCGTGCCTTACCCCGGGCACCCTAGTGATACAACATCAGAGTAATCAGCGGAACATAAAGACAATACATGAAACCAATGTAATAAGACAGTGAAATAAGAAGACAGGCTAACCAAAAACGGTTACCGTCAATATATATAAATAACAATTTGAACAGTTACATCCCTTTCAACCACTCTGCCCGCAAGATTACTACACCTCTAAGAATGATATGACAACAACGACGGGACGGGGCCGTCATACCCCGAATGTAGCACCTACAATCAATGGGGACTATACCAAGATAAGCCTCGGAGGAAACGGAGCTTCCCAAACGCCGAATCGTGACCCTAGAGTGAGGATCAACGATCGCGGTGTACCTTTACTGCGGCATGAACGCGGCCCCGAAGGAGGTCGATAACTGGTACCAAGTATGTGAAACATGAAGATCACGTAAATGAAATCATAGTAGTCTATAGAAAGCGGGAGACATGTATGATAACCAAACTACGATTCACATAAATAAGCGATATGTCTAGTCGGGGACTCACGCCTCAAAGTCATCACTCGATATAACAATGGGTCTCACGCCCACAACATCAATCATGCGTGGAATACCTTCCTCACCGGCGATCAATGATAGAAAAGCACCAAGGAATACATATGAACAAGCAGTCCCACGTGTCCAAATAAAAAGCGATGTAGGTAAGTCTGAAGGCATAGCCGACTAATAACACCACGGTACTAACAAGGTCATAAATCGTATCATGATATCTGTCTGCATCGTCACATGATCAAAGCCGGTCGCCGCGCAATATCAAATGTGCGTCTAGCCACGAAACTCCGCGACTCCGCATAGGCCAATCTCATAGGCCCGCATGAGGTATAACCCGCATCGGCGGCTACTCCCGACGTCGCCCCGACTCGCGATGCGCATGGCCACATAGACCGCGTGACCATAAAGGCCGCACTAACACGGAACTCGTAGCTCCGCATAGGCCCCGGGACCCGCATGAGGTATTCTCGAATCATGGTCCTGCATCGCGAAGTCTACCCGCATCGGAGCGGCTTAACCCACGGAAACACGGTGAGTGGTATAATACCAACATAAAAGTTTATCGTTTAAACAAAATAAGCACAATCAATGGAAAACCCCTTTAAACAACATAACATAATACTAACACACTTATCATCCTAATATGATTACTTATCAAATCAACACACGAAGGTATTACAAGACTATCACAAACAAATACAATCAATTTATTCACACATAAGGTACTTTCTACTATATGATTAACGAGATCGTGTTTTTATCCCCAAAGTACTTTATAAAATAACTCTTTAAAGATATGTTACTTTCACAAAAGTCACACAATACGTAGTATATAACAATAGAGTGATTATCTTTTGAAGTAAATCAAAACACTTCTCTTTGTAAAACCAAGTAACAACATTCTTTTCAAACGCCCAAGTTTGCCAAATTTCAAATGTTCACGTTTCTTATTTTAGAAAGGTTTCGTAGTTCATAGCCTTATTCATTTAAGAATATAATTCTCTTTTAAACCATCTGAGAAACATAAGCCTTATGTGTGAGTAGGATATTCTTGTTTATAACAATCTTATTACAGCAGCCATGACTTAGGAAATATCATTTTGTCTCATCTTAGCTTCTATACAGATGGAAGTTTCTACTGGTTTTAATAATACTTAATCTGTCAAAACATTTCCTTTTATTAACGCTGCAGTGGTTTGTCGATACACATTCTGATTTCCGAAATCAGTAAAACCTTCTTAAGCCGTTATACCTAACTTCCCATAAAGCTAGTATAACTCTTAAGTTTTCAAAAACCAAGTATTACTCTTCTTTCAAAATGATTCAAAAATCTTTTGAAATACTTCAAGTTCTTTATTATCACATAACCCTCCAGTTATAGTTCAAATCAGTTACCTTTTAAAAACCACAAGTATTTTCTTACCTACATAAAGCTGTTATAACCAACTTCCCATAAAGCCGTTATAACACTTTATGTTTTAGACCAATCAAATACATTTAACACCTGTACGTCTACCGTACTACATAGTTACACATATATCATGCTAGAAGAGATAGGAAGAGGTTCACATACCTCGCGACGAGTATCGACTAATAGCAAAACGCTCCAAGTACTTCCAACCGTCGGCTACTCCTTAAGCCAAGTAGATCGCGTCACACGTAGTACTTCAACCTATAAGGCCACAAGGCGCTTATTAACATCTAGATCTCTTCGTAGAACATTCTACAGAAAATTCGCAAGACTCCCTGCAACAGCGTAAATCTCCTCCTCTATCGGGGCCGGCTACCAAGCCAACCAGGGGGGGGGTTATACGTCTAATCCGGACGTGCACAATTCTACCTCACAGAAAAGCTACACAAGTCTACTGTAATACAGTCCTATGTAATTACAGTTCAGTACTCTTCTTTCGAAAAGGTTTCTTATTATTCAGGCTTAAGTCAAAAGACATTGCCGATAACTACGTTCAGTTCTATATATAGTATACTTCAACTATATATTCTAACAATATGTAATTTTCAATCACAATAGAGACAAGATAATTACCTCGATAAGCCCAAAATTATCCAAGTTATAATGTCGATCTGAGCAAGGTTTAGCTCTACTCAGTGCGCTCGATCCTCCAAACAACCCTTAGAAGTTCTAACCAACTTACTTAAATACTTCAACCAACTATGAAGATTTCCTTAGGGTTTCGGTTTGAGATTAAAAGGACAAAAGGTAGTATTTAAGACTCTACGTATAGAGGTCACTTTGGAATACTACAAGGTATCTGACTAAGGTAATTTGGGTATAGTAACAATACTATGGAGAGTATTTCTACCAAGAGGGGGTGTATTCTACGAGAACAACAAGGCAAGTGGGGTACCAGTTCTTTAACCCTAAAGGAAGGGGGGGTGGGTCTCGGCCACACCACAAGGAGGGGGGGGCGCTACTCTCGGCCAAGGGGGGCCTCACGAAAAAGGGGAGGGGCTTTCAAGACTTGAGGGAGTGAGGAGTGGATGAAGAAAACTCATCAAAGGGAGGGGTATTTATAGGGAAACCAAGGGCCAAGATCAAGCCATGTGGGGGGCAAGTGGAGGGCCAAGATGTGCCCAAGTGCCCCCTAGTCCCTACTCCACAAAACAAGCCACAAAACATTGCACAAAACAAGGCCAAAACAAGGCACAAAAACGTGAACCAATCGGCCAAGGCCAACCACCCCTCTTTACCGTCCAATGAGGGTGACAAGTGTCACCCTCCCATTGGTCCAAAAATATTTCGTCTCTCGGAAAAATCCGCAAAAAATATAAATGACATAGCCGGAATTTTCCCTACGTAAGCTGTGGAAACGTTTCGTCGAAAAACGACTCTAATCGGGTGTTGTGAACAAATAATTTTCGGCCCTTGCATTTTAAGGCACAAACTTTCCTACGTACGTCCTTACGTACATACTCTGGAAATACGGGGTATAACATTCTCCTCGCCAGAAACATTCGTCCGAATGTTCCTTCTAAGTCCCAAACAAGCCTTGCGCCAAGATATAGTCTTCACTACTATACTTACGAGAACAAACCTACCACACCTGGCCATAGAAACACCTGCGCAAATACTTACATCCAAGTCCACGAGGAAACACCTCTAACATCACCACCAACACCTCTCTCCGGGGTCTAGAATATACTTCATTCGCACCTTCTCTTTAAATAAAAAAAATTGGTCACATCTATGCTCGCCATACATGCTCGCTTCTTCCCGATACCACTTTTGTCACTTTGCCGCGAGGTTCTAGTGTCACTCCGGCGACCCAACAATGGTACCGGACTGCTTGCGATTCCTGAGGATGTCGTACACTTCTTGAACACTCGAACTCCTTCTTAGAACCTATCACACTTCTGATACTGCTTCAATTTCCAAAACTCGGGGTTACTACCTCTAACGTGGTCATCATAAACTGGGAACACTCTGGATGGATCTCCGATACTTCCCCGATCATAACAATACGAAAGACCGGACGTACTGCCTCCTAAGTCGGACAGCAATTGCTAACATATAGGCAACCTGGCCTATTCTTCACATGAACTCAAAAGGGCCCAAAGTACTCGGGCTAAGTTCTCTCTGTTTTCCAAAACTCGCCACACCCAACCCGGGTGGTACTTTCAAGAAGACCGACCGACAACTCTGGCGTCGTCGACGATTATCCGCACGATTTCTCTGAGCTGCCAGAATCTCTTCTAGACAAGCTTTACCCTATTCACAGTCTGCTGGAACAAGTCTGAACCAACTATCTGAATATTGCCAACATCGAACCAATCGACCGGTGACTTACACATCCGCCCCTACAAGGCTTCATAAGGCGACATCCGAACACTGAAATGGTAGCTTAAACACTCCCTCCACAGGAGACAACAATCCCACTACTACCCCGAAATCCACACCGGCGAGGCGAATGCGGTCTGAGACTCACTGAGTTCTTAACCGCTTGGTAAAACTTCCGAAACAAAAGCAGCCGTACCACTGGCTCCACATGCGTCATAAGGTGATGGTAGGCACCCGTGCAGCCTTACAACCTTCGATTAATCAATCCGCCGAGTAAGCGGTCTTTGCTAGAAGACAAGGCGGTGACCTCTCGGCCCGACTCTGGTCGAATCGTCCACGAACTCAGTCTGTGGTTAACTAAACTGGGCCTAACACCCTCGTGACCCTACCAGGCGGAACCACAAACTGACCCCACCACCAAACATGTCGCGGGTTGACCCGCGAACGTGGCTCAACCCGACGCCGCGAAAACGCTAGCTCCCAGAAGGAACACTCTCACTAATCACGTTACGAAAACCTCGCGTTCTTCTTAGCTCAACTACCCTCTTTCATTCCACCCTACTCAGGGACTTATCCCACAAACATAACTCACGTGCACTATGCACTCCTATAAGGGTCAAACATAAACAATACATCTTTTACTCGAGATGGCCTTACCTCTAAGGTCTCCACGTATAACACTCTAAGGCTCACACTTTCTCTATCCCCCAATGTTTCCCGGTTACTAACCATGATTTCTAATCACAATTAACACCCGCTATCGTAACATAGCCCTTATGATATACCCATCTTATCACACTCTTGATCTCTGAGGTTAAGGATCTATCGTATTCTTTGCTTTACTCCCTTAGTCGTTCTAATAAAACACGCCTGCAGGCGCATAGCTAAGGAAGATGACGAACTACCCACCGATCACGAAGGCTAAGTCCTCTTACTAGGACATCCTTTCGACACATGTACGGCGGCGCGGGTAAAACAAGTACCAACAAAAGATGACATTCCGGGATGGCGTGCATCACATTGTGAATCTTGGGGAAACGAATCCGGTGGTGGAACCTACGTGTAGGCGTGAGCGGAAGCTCGAGCTCTGACCAACTCCTGCATACCCCGAACGTCCTGAACCCTGTGGAGGACCTTTCTGCACTGGTGGATGTGCATATCAAGTCTGCTGGGGAGGCGATTCGCCTCGAAAGTTACCAAAGGACCCTGCTGTTCTGGCCATCTACTGCTGTCCTCGGTTAACCCGTCGATCTCTACGTTTCTCGGCCTGCTGCGCATAAGCCCGTACACAGGCCATGCTCAAGCCTAACTGAAGAATTACTTTCGCACAACCTTCTCTTAGATAGTCATCAAGACTCGCGGTACATCGGTATACTCTCTGGTAGCCAAATCCATAGCTAATGCAGGTCGCTTTTTGCAATCTATATTCTCTGTCCCGATCGTGGGCGAAGGTTCATATATCATGCCGCGATGAAAGCGCCGCGCCGTGCTAAAACTCTGCTGGGGCTAGTGGCGTCAAAACTCTCCGAATGAAGCACCACCCATGTGATGATTGGAGTGCAGTGCCCGCGTAACCCTCTGTACTCTGCTCGCGACTCCTCGGCTGCCTTGCCCTCCTGGGCGGGTTGCCACTACGGAGGCATAGCGGTAAGGAAAGAAATATGTGAGAGAGGTCCAACTTACAACACACTCTAAGGCACGATCTCGAGTGAGAAGAATAGAAACCAATCCTAAATATCCTATAGCCTCCTGATTATTGGTGTGGTGCACAACACGCGATAATCAAGACTCTTGGATCTGATGCGTAGACACTTTCAGAGATTAATCGCTCACGATACCATACATCACGACCCGTTCGGGGCGTGGTCGTGCCTTACCGGGCACCCTAGTGATACAACATCGAGTAATCGTGAACATAAAGACAATACATGAAACCAATGTAATAAGACGGTGAAATAAGAAAAGGCTAACCAAAAAGCGGTTCTGTCAATATATATAAATAACAATTTGAGCGATTACATCCCTTTCTACCACTCTGCCCATGCGATTACTACGGACCTCTAAGAATGATATGACAACAACGACGGACGGGGCCGTCATACCACGAATGTAAGCACCTACAATCAAGCGGGGACTATACGAATAAACCTCCGAGGAACGGAGCTTCCAAACTGAATCGTGACCCTAGGCGAGGATCAACGGCGGTGTACCTTTACTGCGGCATGAACGCGGCCCCGAAGGTCGGTCTAACAGTACCAAGTATGTGAAACATGAAGATCGTAAATGAAATCATAGTAGTCTATAAAGCGGGAGACATGTATGATAACCAAACTACGATTCACAATAAATAAGCGAATATGTCTAGTCGGGGACTCACGCCTCAAAGTCATCACTCCAATATAACAATGGGTCTCGCCCACAACATCAATCATGCGTGGAATACCTTCGCCACCGCCGTGATCGATGATAGAAAAGCACCAAGGAATACATATGAACAGCAGTCCCACGTGTCCAAATAAAGCGATCTGGGGTAAGTGCGAAGGCATAGCCGACTACTAACACCAGCGGTACTAACAAGGTCATAAAGCGTATCATGATATCTGTCTGAACCATCACATGATCAAAGCCGGTCGCCGCTGATATCAAATGTGCGCGTCTAGCCACAGAACTCCGCGACTCCGCGTAGGCCAATCTCATAGGCCGCGTGAGGTATAACCCGCATCGAGGCAGCTACTCCGGCGTCGCCTGGACTCGCGATGCGCACGGCGCATGGACCGCGTGACCATAAAGGCGCGCACTAACACGGAACTCGTAGCTCGCGCATAGGCCCGGGACCCGCATGAGGTATTCTCGAATCATGGTCCTGCACACGCGAGTCTACCCGCATCGGAGGCGGCTTAACCCGGAAACACGGTGAGTGGTATAATACCAACATAACGGTTTATCGTTTAAACAACATAAGCACAATCGAGGAAAACCCCTTTACACAAACATCACAAAATACTAACACACGTGGCATCCTAATATGATTACTTATCAAATCAACACGAAGGTATTACAAGACTATCACAAACCAATACAATCAAGTTATTCACACAAGGTACTTTCTACTATATGATTAACGAGATCGGGTTTTATCCCCAAAGTACTTTATACAATAACTCTTTAAAGATATGTTACTTTCACAAAAGTCACACAATACCGTAGTATATAAAAATAGAGTGATTATCTTTTGAAGTAAATCAAAACACTTCTCTTTGTAAAACCAAGTAACAACATTCTTTTCAAGCGTCAAGTTTGCCAAATTTCAAATGTTCACGTTTCTTATTTTAGAAAGGTTTCGTAGTTCCTAGCCTTATTCATTTAAGAATATAATTCTCTTTTAAACCATCTGATAAACATAAGCCTTATGTGTGAGTAGGATATTCTTGTTTATAACAATCTTATTACAGCAGCCATGACCTAGGAAATATCATTTTGTCTCATCTTAGCTTCTATGCAGATGGAAGTTTCTACTGGTTTTAATAATACTTAATCTGTCAAAACATTTCCTTTTATTAACGCTGCAGTGGTTTGTCGATACACATTCTGATTTCCGAAATCAGTAAAACCTTCTTAAGCCGTTATACCTAACTTCCCATAAAGCTAGTATAACTCTTAAGTTTTCAAAAACCAAGTATTACTCTTCTTTCAAAATGATTCAAAAATCTTTTGAAATACTTCAAGTTCTTTATTATCACATAACCCGCCAGTTATAGTTCAAATCAGTTACCTTTTAAAAACCACAAGTATTTTCTTACCTACATAAAGCTGTTATAACCAACTTCCCATAAAGCCGTTATAACACTTTATGTTTTAGACCAATCAAATACATTTAACACCAGCAATCTCTACTACATAGTTACACATATATCATGCTAGAAGAGATAGGAAGAGGTTCACATACCTCGCGACGAGTATCGACTAATAGCAAACGCTCAAGTACTTCCAACCGTCGGCTATTCCTTCAGCCAAGTTGATCGTGTCAGTCGTAGTACTTCAACCTATAAGGCCACAGTGCGCTTTATTAACATCTAGATCTCTTCGTAGAACATTCTACGAAAATTGGCACCTCCCCACAACAGCGTAAATCTCCTCTCTCTATCGGGGCGGCTACCAAGCCAACGGGGGTTATACGTCTAATCGGACGTGCACAATTCTATCTCACGAGAAAATCTACACAAGTCTACCGTAATGATCCCATGTAATTACGGTTCGATCTCTTCTTTCGAAAGGTTTCTTATTATTCAGCTTAAGTCAAAAGACATTGCCGATAACTACGTTCAGCTCTATATATAGTATACTTCAACTATATATTCTAACAACATGTAATTTCCAATTACAATAGGGGAACAAGATAATTACCTCGATAAGCCCAAAATTATCCAAGTTATAATGTCGATCCTGAGCAAGGTTTAGCTCTACTCAGCGCGCTCAATCCGCTCCAAACAACCCTTAGAAGTTCTAACCAACTTCTACTTAAATACTTCAACCAACTATGAAGATTTCCTTAGGGTTTCATTTGAGATTAAAAGGACAAAAGGTAGTATTTAGACTCTACGTATAGAGGTATCTTTGGAATACTACAAGGTATCTGACTAAGGTAATTTGGGTATAGTAACAATACTATGGAGAGTATTTCTACCAGAGAGGGTGTATTCTACGAGAACAACAAGGCAGGGGTACCCACGGTTTATCCCTAACGGAAGGGGGGTGGGTCTCGGCCACACCACAAGGAGCGCTACTCTCGGCCGAGGGCCTCACGAAAAGGGAGGGCTTTCAAGACTTGAGGAGTGAGGAGTGGATGAAGAAAACTCATCAAAGGGAGGGGTATTTATAGGAAACCAAGGGCCAAGATCAAGCCATGTGGGGCAAGTGGAGGGCAAGATGTGCCCAAGTGCCCCTAGTCCTACTCCACAAAACAAGCCACAAAACATTGCACAAAACAAGGCCAAAACAAGGCACAAAAGCGTGAACCAATCGGCCAAGGCCAACCACCCTCTTTCTCAGTCAATGAGGGTGACAAGTGTCACCCTCCCATTGTCCAAAATGTTTCGTCTCTCGGAAAAATCCATAAAAAATATAAATGACATAGCCGAATTTTCCCTACGTAAGCTGTGGAAACGTTTAGTCGGCGACTCTGTCGGGTGTTGTGAACAAATAATTTTCGGCCCTTGCATTTTAAGGCACAAACTTTCCTACGTACGTCCTTACGTACATACTCTGGAAATACGGGGTATAACATAAACCATAAAACTCGGGTGGACTACAACCCAGAAAATCCCGAATCCTCAAACTGTCGGCTCTAGGGTTAGCTACCTGCTCCTGTCGGCGCTGCCCTACCACTATGCTAGTCAATAGTCTGATTTGCTCTCCATAATCTCTAAACTCTGCCCCTGGTTGCGGAACTGGAGGCTCGGGTACCGGAACCTCTGGAGCTACTGCCGCTCCCGGCTCCTCTAATACCGCCGGCGTGGCTGAGCTCGCCGATCCGCCTACTACCTCAGGCATAGTCTGTGCCCGAGTCCTGGTAACCCTCTGCGTACCACTAGCGACTCTAACGCCTTGCCCTTCTGGGCCCTGGTCGCCTTCCGTGGAGGCATAACTGTTACATAAGAAGGGGTCAGAGAGGATTCAACCTACTAGGACAGCTCTACTGCACGATCTCAAAGAGAGAAGAATGGAAACCAATCCTAAATGTCCTGCAGCCTCCTGATTATAGATGTGGTGCACAACACACCGATAATCAAGACTCTACTAGACACGATGCGTAGACACTTTACGAGGACTAAGCGCTTGATACCACTTTTGTCAGGACCCGACCGGGCATGGTCGTGCCCTACACAGGCACCGCTACAGGTATACATCAGAGAAAATCAGCGGAACATACATGAAACTTATAAAATAAAACAACAGAAGTAAAACAACAGGTTAGCCGATAGGGCTACCTTCCTGGACATATATATACAACCAAAGCAGTTGCCTCCTTTCCTTTACAGACTGACCCACAATATGTCACACCGATAATCAAGACTCTACTAGACACGGTCTGTAGACACTTTCTGAGGACTAACTGCTCTGATACCACTTTTGTCACGAACCGACCCCGGGCCCGCGACTGGTGCCCTACCTGGGCACCCTTACAGGTATACATCAGAGAAAATCAGCGGAACATACATGAAACTTATAAAATAAAACAACAGAAGTAAAACAACAGGTTAGCCGATAGGGCTACCTTCCTGGACATATATATCTGACCAAAGCAGTTGCCTCGCTTTCCTTTCTGGTGACCCACAATATGTGACTACAGACCTCTAAGAGTTTGAACATAACAAATGTGGCGGGACAGGGCCCCGCCATACCCCTGAATATACATGAATCTACAACCTCAGGGGAAACCATACCAAGAGATAAGCCTCCGGAGCAAATAGAGCTTTTTCCCAAAACTGAACCGAGATCCTAAGAGCAAGGATCACCAACCTGTGCACCTAATACCTGCGGGCATGAACGCAGCCCCGAAGAAGTCGATCTGGCAGTGCGAATATGGAACAGAAATAAAAATGCGATAACAGATCATAAGCGTACAAAAGGATGACGAGGGCAATTATAAAGAAGTACATACGGATCTGTAGTGTCATTATCACTTATGAACTTAATCGTACCTTATTATCTTTTACACATTTTCAATAAAAGTTATAGTCACTTTCTTACGTACATACTTGGGAAAAATCGTCAAGTTCATTACCATATAACTTACTTATCTTTCATACATAATCCGGCCCTTTATGGAGGGACGCAAATACTACCCGGCCCAATCTGGGACGCGATCAAGTCACACAAGTATCAAAGCGTGCCCGTGGAATCCCCCATCACTGCCGACAACTATAAGTGTAAAATATAACCATTTGACACGCCCGTGGAATCCCACCTCACTGTCGGCGTACACATACACAATACATATATATATTTCCTGCCCGTGGAATCCCACATCACTGCCGACAGATGTAGGTGTAACATATACAACACACATATATATATATAACGCGGCCGCATGCCCCGGAATCCCTCATCGTATAAGCATGGCCATAACGTGCCCTCGGCATCCCTCATCGTAGGTGCAGGTCTTCATGGGGAGCTAGCCCATGGAGTAGTAATATAACATGCCCCCGGAATCCCTCATCGTAGGTACATGTCTTCATGGGGAGCTAGGCGTGCGTGTACAATTTGAGCCTTGAGTAGGCATAGTTTCGAAATTTGTACACAAGTGCCGAAAGTCGAACGTTTCCACGTTGGGAAAATTACTATGTCATTTAGTATTTTTACATTTTGGACCAACGGAGGGTGACACTTGTCATTGGCTCCCTCTTTTGTGCCTTGCTTTGTGGCTTGTTTTGTGGAGTGTTTTGTGGAGTGTTTTGTGGGTGCATGGCTTGATCTTGGCCATTGGTTGGCCTTTGGTTTTGCTATAAATACCCCCTCTCTTTGAAGACTTCTTCATCCACTCTTCACTTGCCTAAGTCTTGAGAACCCCTCCCCTCCGCCGGTGTTGTTCTCGTGTGGTACCCCTGTGGTATTAAAATACTCCTCAAGTATTGTTATAATGCCCAAAATACCTTAGCCTTATACCTTGTAGTATTCCAAAGTTACCTCTATACGTAGAGTCAATACTACCTTTTGTCCTTTAGTCTCAAGCCAAACCAGGAACCTTCACCGTTGGTTGAAGTTTTGGAGTAGAAGTTGGATAGAACTGGTTGTTTGGAGCGGTTTGGAGCACTGAGCTAAACCTTGCTCAGTAGCGACATTATACTCGGATAATTTTGGGCTTATCGAGGTAAACACTTCTATTGTAATTGGAAATTACATGTTGTAGAATATATAGTTATACTATATATAGAACTATACTTAATCTGTCTTTTGACTTAAGCTGAAGAATTAAGAATGACTTGTGTAGTACGTAGTAGAATTGTACACGTCGTTAGGCGTGTGAAATGGCTTGGTAGCGGCCTCGTTAGAGAAGGAGATTTCGGGAGAAATTTTTAGAATATTCTACGTTGTGGTCTAGATGATAATAGGCGCCGCCTTATAGGTTGAAGTACCTACGTGTTTTACTTGGCTTTGCTATTAGTCGATAACCTCTTCCTATCTCTTCTAGCATGATATGTGTGTAACTATGTAGTTGTTTAATGTATTTGATTGGTTTGAAACATAAAGTGTTATAACGTAGGTAAGAAAATGGGTTGTGGTTTTTAAAAGATAATTGATTTGATTTATAAGCGGCAGCGTTATAATAAAACTTGAAGTATTTCAAAAGATTTATGAATCGCTTTGAAAGAAGTGTAGTATTTTTGAAAACTTAAGAGTTATACTAGCTTTATGGGAAGTTAGGTATAACAAGAATGGTTTCTTGATGTTAGAAGTTAAGAGACTTGATCTTATAAGATAAGAGACTTAACTTATTTGTTTTAATGTGAATGTTTGTGTGAAACCTCATTCGTGAGTAATGAGTACTTGATTTTATTTAAAGGGATGATGTTTTACTGATTTCGGAAATCAGAATGTGTATCAATAAAGGAAAATGTATTGAATAATGATGAATTGTATTAAAACCAGAAACCTCCATCCGCATAGAAACTAAGATGAGACAAAATGATATTACATTTTCTAGATCATGGCTGCTGTAATAAGAATGTTGTAAACAAGAATAACCTACTCTCACGTACGACATAATTTACTCAATTATTCTAAAAAGGAATCAAGTGATTAAGTTTATGAACTATGAAACCTTTTGAAAATGAGAAGCTTGAGTAATTGAAACGAGGCAACCGAACTTAGGAAAAGAATGTTGTTACTTGATTTTGAAAAGGAAGATGGGTTGGTCATTCTAATACTACGGGTATCGGGTGACTTTTATAAAAGTAATGGATCTCTTTAAAAGAACTTAACGATGTAGTACTTTGGAGTTAAAACCCGACTTTGGCATAAAATGAAAGTACTTTGAGTTGTGTGAAACTTGCCTATGCTTGTTGTTGTGAAACTTGCCTATGCTTGTTGTTGTGAAACTTGCCTATGCTTGTGATGATAGCCTTTGTTGTGCAAGTGTGGTATTTACTTGTTGAGAACTTACTTGGACATGCGATGGAGAATTCCACTGTTATTCCATGGACTAGCTCTCCATGAGGTTTCTCGCCCGTATCGGTGGTGTAGTCGATAGTGACGGTTTCGTGATACGCGGTCCTCGGTGGTCGTACTTGTATCCCTTGCCCCGTGTTTTGGTTGCATTGTATTATTGGTACGGCCGGATCGGTAGTTATACTTGTCCTGCACGTTTTTATAACAGGATATGGTGTTCATGTATAATCCTTGGTATGGTTATATCATAAAGAAGAAATTCCACGCACGAGTGATAATTTGAGGCGTGAGTCGTTATATGTTATATATCGTAGTTTGGTCATCATACATGTCTCGCTTTATATAGACTATTATGATTTCATTTACGATTTACGCTTCACATACTTGGTACTGTTATCGACCTCCTTTCGATGATCTCATTTGGAAGCTCCGCGGAGGCTTATCTTTGGTATGTTACCCGAGTCCGTAAGTTCTTCGTCATAGTTGTTGTATAAATCTTAGTGGTTGTAAAAGGATTAAACTGCTCGTGTTTTATGTATATACCTTTGGTTCTGTTTATTTATTATATCTCTTATTTCTGGTGTAAAGTTTTTATTTCCGATGGTTTTCTCTGATGTTGTATCACTAGGGTGCCCGGTAAGGCACGTTCGGGCGTCACAAGTGGTATCGAGCGCTAATCCTCTGAAAGTGTCTTGTCTAGTAAGTCTTGATTATCGGTGTGTTGTGCACCACATCTATAATCGTGAGGCTATAGGACATTTAGGATTAGTTTCATTCTTCTCATTCCGAGATCGTGCCTCGTGATAAGATCGACCCTCCGACGTGTTTCGTTTTTACCGCTATGCCTCGCGAAAGGCAACCCGAGGATCTGCGAGTAGACGTGGCAGAGACCACGAGCCTCCGAGCAGGAGATGAGTTAAGTGGGCCCGATTAATGGCGGGAGGATAAATTGGACACAGTTCACCCTAGATCGATAGTTCGAGGCTTCGGATTTTACGAGTTGTAGCCGCCCGAGTTTTATGGGTCGAGGCCCGAGGATGATCCGCAGGAGTTCATCCGGATCACGAGAGTGATCAAGGCATCGGAGATCGAGTCGGTGGCCTAGGTTCACATCAATCGCGTGATACCGCAATGATCGTTTGATTCTGGAGAGCATGCACTTGTATGGAGCGAGTTCTCGAGGCCTTTCTTGTACATTTCTTGCCTCCCGGATGAGAGGGCTCGCCGACATTTTTGGTGTTACGGCGAAGCGGGGAGTACAATGTGAGTTCGACTCATTGGCGACGCCCCCGTTAGTAGCTAGTATGGAGGATCGAGTGCAATATGTTACTGGCTCGATGATTGCCTTGCAGAGAGTTGTTCGTGTAGCTCTTCACCGCATGGACATGCAGCGTATACACTTGGATGCGAGGAGCGGATAAATCGGCGGAATGACCAAAGTCGAGGGCGAACAGCAGGTCCTTTGGTGACTTTCGAGGCGGACCGCCAAAGCCAGACTAGTTATGTACCTCCACGACAGAGTGGTCCTGGACCTTCGGGATATTCGGGCTCCTGTGTTTCAGATTTTCGGAGTGCTCACGGATGAGGTTGCCCTTGTCTCGGGAAAGCTTCATAAGGAGAGTGTCGTACTAACTCGGAGATTGTTATTTTTGCGAGCAGTGGTAGGATAGCATGGACTACTAGAGCAGCTATGGTTCTTCACCTTCCGTAGCGAGCAGATGTTTGTACACCTGAAGGCCCCAGAGGTCGCGAGTTCCAGCTTAGAGGTCCTTGAACCGCCTAGTTTCAGGTATATCCTTAACCCTCTAGAGTTTTGTTTGTATTGATGTTGTTGATGTGTTTAATGTTATGTTTGGATAGCTTTGTGCTAAAATGTGATTTAGAAACCTGGTTAGTGAAAAGGGTAAGTCCCTGGGTAGTGTGAGATGGAAGTGGTAGCTTTCATGATGTGAAATAGTAAGATTGTTCCCCGATCCGGAACAAGAGTTTGGGGTCGGGTTGGGACCATTTCGGGTCAACCGTGGTCCCGCCAGTGGTAGGGTCACGAGGGTGCTAGGCCCAAGTTTAGTTGACCATCGTATGAGTTCGTAGGTGTGTTCGACCAGAATCAGTTCGAAGGCCGAATGGCCTTAGAAATCGAGGTTAGTGAGATGTCCAAGTTTGGAGGTAGTGACTCCAAGGGTTGGTAACGTTGGATACTAGAACGAGTTCGAGTGTTGTACTACGAGGGGAGAAGTGAGCGTGTGTTTTTGTGGCCAGTGTGGCATGATTGTTTATAGCGGTGAAGACTATCTCGACGCCGCTTGTTTTGAGACCTAGAAGGAACATTCGGACGAATGTTTCTAAGGGAAGAATGTTATACCGTGTTTCCAGAGTATGTACGTGAGGCGTGCGTGTACAATTTGAGCCTTGAGTAGGCATAGTTTCAAATTTGTACACAAGTGCCGAAAGGAGTCGTTTTTCGACGAAACGTTTCACGACTTACGTTGGGAAAATTCGCTATGTCATTTAGTATTTTTGCGGATTTTTCCAGCGACGGAACATTTTTGGAGGTGACACTTGTCACCAAGAGAAGGCTTGGCCTCGCCGATTGGCTCCTCTTTGTGCCTTGCTTGTGGCTTGTTTGTGGAGTGTTTTGTGGAGTGTTTTGTGGGTGCACTTGGCTTGATCTTGGCCTTACACTTGCCTTGCACATGGCTTGATCTTGGCCATTGGTTGGCCTTTGGTTTTGCTATAAATACCCTCTCTTTGAAGACTTCTTCATCCACTCTTCACTTGCCTAAGTCTTGAGAACCCTCCTCCCTCTTGTTGACTCTCGTCCAAGAGCCCTCTCCTCGTGAAGGCCTTTGGCCGAAACCTTCCCCTCATGAGCCTAAAGCCGAGAACACCCCTCCCTTAGGGTGTTGTTCTCGTGGTACCCCTTGTGGTATTAAAATACTCCTCCAAGTATTGTTATAATGCCCAAAATACCTTAGCCTTATACCTTGTAGTATTCCAAAGTTACCTCTATACGTAGAGTCCGAATACTACCTTTGTCCTTTTAGTCTCAAACCGAAACCCTAAGGAACCCTTCATCGTTGGTTGAAGTTTTGGAGTAAGTTGGATAGAACTTCTAAGGGTTGTTTGGAGCGGTTTGGAGCACTCGGAGTAGGAGCTAAACCTTGCTCAGCGCGACATTATACTCGGATAATTTTGGGCTTATCGAGGTAAACACTATTTCTATTGTAATTGGAAATTACATGTTGTAAGAATATATAGTGAAGTATACTATATATAGAACTATACTTAGTAATCGTGGCAATGTCTTTTGACTTAAGCTCAAGAATTAAGAATCGAATCAGACATGAGACTTGTGTAGTATTCTTGTGTAGTAGAATTGTACACGCCAGGTTAGGCGTGTGAAACCCTCCGTTGGCTCGTAGCGGCCTCGTTAGAGAAGGAGATTTCTGGGAGATCATTTTCTGTAGAATATTCAACCTTGTGGTCTACATGATAAGAGGCGCCTGGTGGCCTTATAGGTGGAAGTACCAACGGGTGGCGCGATTTAATTGGCTTAAGGAGTATTGGAGCGTTTTGCTATTAGTCGATACTCGTCGCAGGTATGTGAACCTCTTCCTATCTCTTCTAGCATGATATGTGTGTAACTATGTAGTGCGGTGACGCGTACGTGTTTAATGTATTTGATTGGTTTGAAACATAAAGTGTTATAACGGCTTTATGGGAAGTTGGTTATACTTTATGTAGGTAAGAAAATGGGTTGTGGTTTTTAAAAGATAATTGATTTGATTTATAAGCGGCAGGCGTTATAATAAAACAGTATTTCAAAAGATTTATGAATCGTTTTGAAAGAAGTGTAGTATTGTGCTTTGAAAACTTAAGAGTTATACTAGCTTTATGGGAAGTTAGGTATAACGGCTTAAGAATGGTTTCTTGATGTTAGAAGTTAAGAGACTTGATCTTATAAGATAAGAGACTTAACTTATTTGTTTTAATGTGAATGTTTGTGTGAAACCTCATTCGTGAGTAATGAGTACTTGATTTTATTTAAAGGGATGATGTTTCTGATTTAAATCGTAATGTGTATCGGCTGCACCACCGCAGCGTTAATAAAGGAAAATGTATTGAATAATGATGAATTGTATTAAAACCAAGAGAAACCTCCATCCGCATAGAAACTAAGATGAGACAAAATGATATTACATTTTCTAGATCATGGTGTAATAAGAATGTTGTAAACAAGAATAACCTACTCTCACGCATAATTTACTCAATTATTCTAAAAAGGAATCAAGTGATTAAGTTTATGAACTATGAAACCTTTTGAAAATGAGAAGCGAGTAATTGAAACTAGGCAACCGAACTTAGGAAAGAATGTTACTTGATTTTGAAAAGGAAGATGGGTTGGTCATTCTAATACTACGTATCGGGTGACTTTTATAAAGTAATGGATCTCTTTAAAAGAACTTAACGTATGTAGTACTTTGGGGTTAAAAACCCGGACTTTGGCATAAAATGAAAGTACTTTGAGTTGTGTGAAACTTGCTTATGCTTGTTGTTGTGAAACTTGCCTATGCTTGGTGTTGTGAAACTTGCCTATGCTTGTGATGATAGCCTTTGTTGTGCAAGTGTGGTATTTCAGATACCGCCTCTCGATGAGGCGGTCGACTTGTTGAGAACTTACTCGACAGTGATGGAGAATTCCACGGTATGCTTTGATAGTGTTATTCCATGGACTAGCTCTCCATGAGGTTTCTTGGTATCGGTGGTCGGCTCGACTTGCCCCGCCTCGGATTCGCCTTGGTATCAGTCACCGCACTTGCCCCGCTCAAGATAGTGACGGTTTCGTGATACGGTCCTGGTGGTCACCGTACTTGCCGGTCACCGCGTGACCGCCTTGTATCCGTGAGTCGGCTCGCACTTGCGGCCGTGTTTTGGTTGCATCATATTATTGGTACGTTCGGATCTGGTAGGTAGACTTGTCCTGTACGTTTTTTCTAACACAGGGGGGACCTGGTGTTCCTGTATAATCCGGGGTATTGGTATATCATAAACTGCCGGCAGTGAGGAAGAAATTCCACGCACGAGTGATAATTTGGAGGCGTGAGTCCTCGCTTGATGTGAATCGGTTATATGTTATATATCGTAGTTTGGTCATCATACATGTCTCGCTTTATATAGACTATTATGATTTCATTTACGATATTCTGCTTTACATACTGTTGTAATCGACTCTCCTTGGGCTGCGTTCATGCCGCAGTAAGGTACATCTACCGCCGATCCCCGCTAGGATCTCATTTCTTGGGGAAGCTCCGTCGGAGGCTTATCTTTGGTATGTTACCCGAGTCCGTAAGTTCTTGCACGTTGGGGTATGGCGGGCCCTGTCCCGTCATAGTTGTTGTATAAATCTTAAGTGCAGGTCCTTGTTGTGGCGGGGTTGTAAAAGGATTAAATTTATGTATATACAAGGCAACTGCTTTGGTTGGCCTGCTTATTTATTATATCTCTTATTTCTTGTGTAAAGTTTTTATTTCCATTGGTTTTCTCGATGTTGTATCACTAGGGTGCCCGGGTAAGACCGATGTGCCCGTTCGGGCGTCACACTAGCCCACGAGTAATAATCGCACATAGCATGTCGCATGCCCTAATCCTCATCGTATAAGCATGGCCACGGTAATAAAACAAATCGGGAATCTAACCCGCCTCGGTCGCATGCCCGAATCCCACATCGTATAAGCATGTCCAAGGATCAATCATAATGGAAGCATACCGTGGAATCCCACATCATCGAAGACGCCCAAGTAAACTTACAACAGCAGTACCGCTCCAACTGAGAGTCACGACAACGTAAACATATAATACTTGCACTCAAAGCTATCACAAGCAAACATAGGCAAGTTCATTAAACCTTTAGACCTCCATTTTTATAAACTCATGGAACTTTCGTTTCACACATAAAAATCCGGGAATTTAACCCCAAGTACTACGTACTTCCATTCTTTTCAAAAGATTCCTTTTCCTATAAAACACCGAGATACTAACACCCGTAGTATCAAGGCTTGTGTACATTTCACATAAGTCACTATACTTTAGAAATACATTTCTCGGCTTCTAAATCAAGTGACCCTTACTTTAAATCTTTAAGCAAGTGATACCTTTAAATCAAATTGCCCTTCCTTAAATCAAGTTATTTATTTGCTTACCTTATTCGAGAAAACCATTCTCTTAACCTTCCATAAAGCCGTTATAACCAACTTCCCATAAAGCCGTTATAACCCTTTATGGTTTTAGACAAACTCATTCCTTTTATAACCAAGAGACTTATACTTTTTAAAACCAAGTATTAAATACTTTCAAATCAATTCTCTTAACTTTTAAAATACAATTAGTCTCTTAACTTTTAAGAAAACAATTTTCTTAACTTTAGAAATCATATCTTTCCAAATCGAGTATTCTATACTTGTAAATCAATTCATTTCTTCCTTTAAGAATCAAGTCTCCTAACTTGAAAAATAAAGTCTCTTAACTTTTAAGAATTTGAGATCCATAGCCTTAAAACTTCATACGTAAATTCTTATAAGTTAAGTAACATATACTTTGGTGTGTTGTGAATAAGTTATACTTATTTATAACGATCTTATTCAAGTAGCCATGATCTAGAAAATGTAATACAATTTTGTCTTATCTTAGCTTCTATGCAGATGGAGAATTCTACTCATTTTAACATAATTGATTGTCACTACATTTTCCTTTATTAACGCTGCAATGACTTGCTCGATACTTATTCTCATTCGTGCCATAAATTAGCCAAGTCAACTTGGCTCCAAAGTACCTCGTAACGAATCTTACCAACATCCCCCATAAGACTCGGTAAGGACTTAGGATAACCTTGACATAAACTTTACATAGAGTAAATCACACACATACCTCTTAACTTCTAAGAGTAGAAGGAAACATGAAATAATACCACATGTATATTCCATACATAGAATCATGCCAAAGGAAGGAAGAGGTTGTTATACCCCATATTTCCAGAGTATGTACGTAAGGACGTACGTAGAGAAGTTTGAGCCTTAAAGTAGGCAAAGTGGCGAATTGGTACACAAGTGCCGAAAAGAATCGTTTTTCGACGAAACGTTTTACTAGACTTGCGAAGGGAAAATTCCGGCTATGTCATTTCTAATTTTTGCGGATTTTTCTGAGAGACGAAACATTTTGGACCAACGGGAGGGTGACATGTGTCACCCTCACATTGGAAGCAAGTGGGGCGACAAAGGTGGACGAAATGGTGGGTTGGTTAGGTAGGATATTTGTGCAAGTTGGTGTGGTAGATGGATAAGGTGCACATGGCTTAATCCTAGCCCTACACTTGCCTTACACTTGGATGGATCTTGGCCATTGGTTGGCCATTTCTTGACCTATAAATACCCCCCCTAAGTGATGAACTTCTTCATCCTAAAATCATTTCCAAGTCTCAAATACTCCCTCCCCCTTGTGGTAGTTCGTCCGCCACCACCCTCCCCTCGAGAGGCCCTCACGAGCCTACCCCTAGCCTAGTTGTTTCGTATAATACCCCCTTTTGTGGTATAGAAATACTCTCTCTATTGTTATAATGCCCAAATACCTTGGCCCAAATACCTTGTATTCCCAAGGTTACTCTATCTGGCCGGAAAATACTATTATACTTCCTTTAGCCACAAAACGAAACCAAGGAAAACCTTCATAGTCGGTGAAGTGTTAAATAGAAGTTGCGAGAACTTCTAAGGGTTGTTTGGAGCGGATGGAGCACTCGGAGTAGCTTAACGTTGCTCAGGAGCGACATTAAACTTGGATAATTTTTGGGCTCATCGAGGTAAATAATCCTATCCTTCTAGTGTAATTGGGAATTACATACTGTAGTTGTATAGAAATGAATATAAGATTCATAGAAGAGAATTGAACTATAATAGAAGGATATTACAGTAAAGACTTGAACTGAAATCACATCAGAAGAATATTAGAGTAGAAGATTAAATCAGAATTTATTACATGATGGTCGATAACCTTTATTGGTTGAATGTTCTGCGAGTAGCATGAACTACTTGGAAGGTGGACAAGGCTAGCCGGGTTATAGCCATGGAGCGTTTTTCTTATAGTTGATAATCGTCGCGAGGTATGTGATTCTTCCTATACTCTTGAGCATGAAGTATTTTAAAGGAATATATATATAGTACGGTAGACGTACGTGTGGCAATGTCTTTTGACTTAAGCCTGAATAATAAAGAATCTTGAAGTATTTCAAAAGATTAAGAAACCTTTTTGAAAGAAGAGTAATACTTGGTTTGAAAACATAAGAGTTATACTAGCTTTATGGGAAGTTAGGTATAACGTCTTAAGAGAGATAAAAAGAATGGTTTACTGATTTAGAAGTTAAGAGACTTAATCTTAAAAGATAAGAGACTTGACTAAATATGGATGTTTGTGTGAAACCTCATTCGTGAGTAATGAGTACTTGGTTTTAAAAGGGAATAATGTTTCTTGATTTGAGAAATCGAATAAGTATCGAACAAACCACTGCGGCGTTAATAAAGGAAATGTAATGAATAATGAAGTATTATTAAAACCAAGAAACCTCCATCCGCATGTAAGCTAAGATGAGACAAAATGATATTACATTTTCTAGATCATGCCGCTTTAATAAATGGTTATAAACAAGAATAATGTAACGACCGTGCCCGGCCCATCGTGCCTTATCCCGCACCCTAGTGATACAATCATCGAGAAAACCAATGGAAATAAAACTTTACACGTTAAACAAGATATATGAACATAAACAAAGCCAACCCAACGGTTACTCCCAATAACATAAATAAATACAACTCTTTCAAACGAGCAGTTTAATCCTTTTACAACCACGCCCACAACAAGATTACTAGGACTCTAAGATTTACAACAACTATGACGGACGGGGCCTCGCCATACCCCGAATGTACAAGAACCTACAACTCGTGGAACACATACTAAAAGATAAGCCTCCGAGAAACGGAGCTTCCCAAAACGCTGAACCGAGATCCTAAGAGCGAGGATCCACGACCGATGTACCTCTACTGCGGCATGAACGCAGCCCGGGCGAGGTCGATAACAGTACCAAGTATGTGAAATCGTAAATATCAGAATGAAATCATACTAGTCTATATAAAGCAGAGACATGTATGATAACCAAACTACGATTCACAACATAAGCGATCATGTCGATCGTGACTCACGCCTCAAGTCATCACTCAAATATAACTATGGGTCTCACGCCCACAACATAAATCATGTTCGCATCACGGCGCATGCCGGAATTTCTGACGGTGTAGACATGTCCATGATGCAACAATAATAATGCCCTACGGCCACATGCCCGAATTCTACCTCGGTGTAGACACGTCCATGTGACATCAACAATAATATCTTGGTGATCAACCTCCGCCGCGCCACACGTGCCCCGGAATTCTACCTCGGTGTAGACGTCCATGTAACCACAATAACAATATATCGGGTAATCAACCCGACCGCACGTCGCGTGCCGGAATCTTGCGTCGGTGTAGACATGTCCACGTGACATCAACAACAAGACAAGAATCAAAATGGAAACATACCCGGAATTCTCCATCACCAAAGACGCCCAAGTAAGTTCTCAACAAGTCGACCTTCATCGAGACGCGTAATACGAAATACCACACTTGCACAACAAAGGCTATCATCACAAGCATAGGCAAGTTTCACAACAACAAGCATAGGCAAGTTTCACAACAACAAGCATAGGCAAGTTTCACACAACTCAAAGTACTTTCATTTTATGCCAAAGTCCGGGTTTCAACCCTAAAGTACTACATACGTTAAGTTCTTTTTAAAAGAGATCCATTACTTTTATAAAAGTCACCCTATACCCGTAGTATTAGAATGACCAACCCACATTCCTTTTCAAAATCAAGTAACAACATTATTTTCCTAAGTTCCAGTTTGCCTAGTTTCAATTACTCAAGCTTCTCATTTTCAAATGCTCAAGTCACTTATTTTAGAAAGGTTTCATAACTCATAGTCTTAATCTCTTTTAAAACAATTGAGTAACATATGTCATATATGTGAGTAGTTTATTCTTGTTTATAACGATCTTATTACAGCAACCATGATCTAGAAAATGTAATATCATTTTGTCTCATCTTAGCTTCTATGCAGATGGAGGTTTCTATTGGTTTTAATACAACACATCATTATTCAATATATTTTCCTTTATTAACGCTGCAGTGGTCTGTCGATACACATTCTCGATTTCCAAATCAAGAAACATTATCCCTTTAAAACCAAGTACTCATTACTCACGAATGAGGTTTCACACAAACATCCACATTAAAACAAATAAGTTAAGTCTCTTATCTTATAAGATCAAGTCTCTTAACTTCTAACATCAAGAAACCATTTTCACTACATAAGGTCGTTATAACTAACTTCCCATAAAGCTATTATAACACCCTATGTTTTAAACCAACCAAATCACTTAGCACATGTACGTCTACCGTATTTACATAGTTCACAACAATCATGCTAGAAAAGATAGGAAGAGGTTCACATACCGCGACGATTTATCGACAATAAGCAAAATGCTCCAAGTACTACAACCTTGCTAGCCTTCTTCCACTCTCGAGTAGAATACGCTACTCTTAGTACTTTCACCTATAAAGGTCACAAACGTCTATTAACCCCAAAACACAAGTTTTCATCTTCTACAGAAAATTCGGCAAGACCTCCCCGCAACAACAGAAATCTCCTCCTCTATCGAGGCCGCTACCAAGCCAACCGGAGGGGGTTTACACGCCTAACCGGCGTGTACAATTCTACTCAAGAATACTACACAAGTCTATCGCAATACCCTATGTAAATACGTGATTCGGTTCTTTATTCTTCAGGCTTAAGTCAAAAGACATTGCCGAATACTAAGTATAGTTCCATATATAGTATACTTCAACTATATATTCTAACAAACATGTAATTTCCAATTACAATAGAGGGACAAGATAATTACCTCGATAAGCCCATAATTATCCAAGTTATAATGTCGATCCTGAGCAAGGTTTAGCTCCACTCCGTGCGCTCCAAACCACTCCAAACAACCCTTAGAAGTTCTAACCAACTTCTACTCAAATACTTCAACCAACTATGAATATTTCCTTAGGGTTTGGTTTGAGACTAAAGGACAAAAGGTAGTATTTCCTGCTCTACGATAGAGGTAACTTTTGAAATACTACTAGGTAAAGGCTAAGGTATTTTGGGCCTTATAACAATACTAGTAGAGTATTTCTATACCACAAAAAGGGGGTATTATACGAAAACAACTAGGCTAGGGGGGGGGTACCCCACGGCTAGCACCTCAAAGGGGAGGGGCTCTCGCCACAAAGGCCACTCAAAGGGGAGGGTTTCTCGGCCATGGCCTTTACTAGGGAGGGGGCTCTTGGGCGAGAGTCAAACAAGAGGAGAGGGGAAGGATAGCAAGACTTGGAACATATTTGGATGAATGAAGTCTTCAAGCCAAGGGGGGTATTTATAGCAAAACCAAAAGCCAACCAATGGCCAAGATCAAGCCATGTGCAAGGCAAGTGTAAGGCCAAGATCAAGCCAAGTGCACCCTAGACCCTACTCCTTAAAACCTCACAAATATCTACACAAATATCTACCACAACTTGCTTCAATCGGCAAGTGCCGCCCACTTGCTCTCCATTGTGAGGTGACACATGTCACCCTCCCGTTGGTCCAAAATGTTTCGTCTCTCGAAAAATCCGCAAAAATAAGAAAAGACATAGCCTAATTTTCCCTCGCAAGTTATGTAAAGCGTTTCAAAAAGACGACTCTAACCAGGGTGTTGTGCACAAATGTCATTCGGCTAAGCCACTAGGCGGGGTGACACGTGTCACCCTCCTATTGGCCCTCAAAAACGTCTTCCAAAAAAATATCCACAATGGCCAAAATCTCAAAACAAAGTGGGCCCACAAAACCAGAATTTCTCCCGTGGGCCCACGTGACCATTTCCAAAATAAAATCTCAAAATTCTAATATAATCTATGAAGTCCAAATACCAAATCTGGGAATCCAATTCCCATTAACGAACCTTTTCTTCACAAATAACCGAAACTTTTCCGTGAAAACTCACATCTTTCTTTCTTTTCAAAATTTCGCAGACTCTAAACGACGTCCTCACATACATACCACGCAACTACGGGTATAACATTCTCCTCCTTAGAAACATTCGTCCGAATGTTCCTTCTCAAGACGGATAACGATGAAGTTCCTCTAACAAGTTGCCAACGCCACAGCTTGGCCACGAAATAACACACGTCCTCTTCTTTCCTTACTCGTCGTGCCCTTCTCGAACACTTGAACTCTCCCAGTACGTACCATACTTGATCATTACTCCGTTCGAAAATCTCGGAGTCACTACCTCCAAACTTGGTCATCTTACTAACCTCAAACTTCCTTAAGGCCATTCCCGCCTTTACGAACCGCTCGTCGAACGCGTCCACGAACTCATCGTTGGTCACACAAACTGGGCCTAGCATCCTCGTGACCCTACCACCGGGACCACCCAGAACCGACCCCACCCCAAACCGGTTACTGTTGACCCGCAAATGGTCCTCAACCCGACCCAACCGCGCTAAACTCTTGTTCCCGATCCGGAACAATCTTACTAATTCACATCATGAAAGCTACCACTTCCATCTCACACTACCCACGGACTTATCACACAAATAAATCCCACGTATACTACTACTCTGATAAGGGTCAAAAATAAATCTTTAACTCAAGACGACCTTACCCCTAAGGTCTCGCCGTGACATAGTCTAAGGTTCACACTTACCATGCCCCACACGTATCCTCCAAACTAAGCATGTTTTCTAACTCACAATTAACACAACGCTATTCGTACATAGCACATAATAATGAGACCATCATAACAAGCATACCAAAACTCTGAGGGTTAAGGATATACAAGCTACCGCTCCACTCTAATCATAGGCACCACTGCAGGCGATAATCGTATGCGCGATGAACCAGCCATCGATCCGTAGGCCGAGTCGTAACATCCGTGCTACCCTTGGTCGGACAGCTCGCAAAATGGCCTCGCTGGCCGCAAAATAACAAGCTCCCCGCACCACGACACTCCCGAAATGCGGTCTACCACATCGACCACACCGAGGTAGGGTGACCGATCCGCCAACACCCTTACTTCCTCGAAACTCAACCTCGAGCCCCGACCGCTCCCGAATACTCGATGCTCGGAAGGTTGTGGAGGACCACTCTGACCGGCGGAGGTACAAAACTAGTATCTTTCCGAGGCGGTCCGCCTCGAAAGTCACCAAAGGACCACTGTTGTTCTCGCCTCTTCGCGATCTTCGTCATTCCGTCGACCTCTCCGTGCCTCACATCCCAGCAGAGCTGCGTGCGGGCAATGTCCATGCCCTGAAGAGCTACTTCCGAACATGCCTCGACATGTAATCATCGAGCCTCAGAACATATCGGTGCACTCGATCCTCCATACTAGCTACCAACGCTTGACGCACGCCAATGAGTCGAACTCACATTGTACTCCAACCGCACGCCCGCCTGTCTAAGCATCAAAATCTGTTACCCGCGTGCTCCTCATCCGCGGAGGCAAGAAGTGAGGAAAGCCCCAAAACTCATCCCATACCGCTGGAGTGCATGCTCTCCCGAAAGCTCCTATGAATCAAACCAATCGATCGCGGTATCACGCACCGATGCGAACCAAAGGTCACGCACTCGGTCTCAAGCCTTGATCACCCGTGACGATCCGTCAGAATCGCCGAATGAACTCTCGCGGATCATCCTCGTGCCTCGACCCATAAAACTCGCGGCTACAACTCGTAAAGTCCCGTAGCCTCAAACTATTCGCTGCGTGCACCAGTGTGCCGCTGAACTGAATCGCCGTGATCCTATCCTCATATCTCGCCACGACCGCCAGCAATCGGCCATCTCCTTGTAACCCATCTCTCCGCCTGCATCGCGGACCTGAGGCTCAGTATCTGGTCTCAGCAGCCCATCGCCGCGCTTAAACTCTTTGGCTGGGCGGCGCTACAAAACCCGCCGTCTCAAGCACAACTCAGTCTTGTCCCGACTGCGCCTCAGACTCCTCTCAGATCTCACTAGCGAGACTTCTCGCCTTGCCCTTCTGGGCTCGCTGCTCGGCGGAGGCATAACGGTAAAACGAGATACGTCGGAGGGTCCAACTTACAACACGACTCTAAGGCACGATCTCGTAATGAGAAGAATGGAAACCAATCCTAAATGTCCTATAGCCTCCCGATTATAGATGTGGTGCACAACACACCGATAATCAAGACTCTACTAGACACGGTGCGTAGACACTTTCCGAGGATTAATCGCTCGATACCACTTTTGTAACGACTGCCCGGGCGCATCGTGCCTTATCCCGCACCCTAGTGATACAATCATCGAGAAAACCAATGAAATAAAACTTACACAAGAAACAAGATATATGAACATAAACAAAGCAACCCAACGGTTACCTCCCAATAACATAAATAAATACAACTCTTTCAAAACGAATAGTTTAATCCTTTTACAACCCCGCCACAACAAGATTACTGCACTCTAAGATTTACAACAACTATGACGACAGGCTCCGCCATACCCCGAATGTACAAGAACCTACAACTCGTGGAACACATACCAAAAGATAAGCCTCCGAGAAACGGAGCTTCCCAAAACGCAACCGAGATCCTAAGAGCGAGGATCCACGATCGATGTACCTCTACTGCGGCATGAACGCACTCCGGGCGAGGTCGCATAACAGTACCAAGTATGTGAAATCAGAAAATATCAGAATGAAATCATACTAGTCTATATAAAGCGAGAGACATGTATGATAACCAAACTACGATTCACAACATAAAAGCGATCATGTCGATCGGGACTCACGCCTCAAGTCATCACTCAAATATAACTATGGGTCTCACGCCCACAACATAAATCATGTTCGTCACGGCCGCGTGCCCCGAATTTCGTGACGGTGTAGACATGTCCATGATGCAACAATAATACCAATGCCCCACGGCCACATGCCCTAATTCTACCTCGGTGTAGACACGTCCATGTGACATCAACAATAATATATTGGGTGATCAACCCGCCGCACGCCACATGCCCCGAATTCTACCTCGGTGTAGACATGTCCATGTAACCACAATAACAATATATCGGGTAATCAACCCGACCGCACGGCCGCGTGCCCGAATCTCGTGACGGTGTAGACATGTCCATGTGACATCAACAACAAGACAAGAATCAAAATGGAAACATACCCGTGGAATTCTCCATCACCGCCAAGACGCCCAAGTAAGTTCTCAATAAGTCGACCCTCTATCGAGAGACGCGGTAACACAGAAATACCACACTTGCACAACAAAGGCTATCATCACAAGCATAGGCAAGTTTCACAACAACAAGCATAGGCAAGTGTCACAACAACAAGCATAGGCAAGTTTCACACAACTCAAAGTACTTTCATTTTATGCCAAAGTCCGGGTTTTTAACCCCAAAGTACTACATACGTTAAGTTCTTTTAAAAGAGATCCATTACTTTTATAAAAGTCACCCTATACCCGTAGTATTAGAATGACCAACCCACATTCCTTTTCAAAATCAAGTAACAACATTCTTTTCCTAAGTTCCAGTTTGCCTAGTTTCAATTACTCAAGCTTCTCATTTTCAAATGCTCAAGTCACTTATTTTAGAAAGGTTTCATAACTCATAGTCTTAATCTCTTTTAAAACAATTGAGTAACATATGTCATATATGTGAGTAGTTTATTCTTGTTTATAACGATCTTATTACAAAGACCATGATCTAGAAAATGTAATATCATTTTGTCTCATCTTAGCTTCTATGCAGATGGAGGTTTCTACTGGTTTTAATACAATACATCATTATTCAATACATTTTCCTTTATTAACGCTGCAATGGTCTGTCGATACACATTCTGATTCCCGAAATCAGTAAAACATTATCCCTTTAAAACCAAGTACTCATTACTCACGAATGAGGTTTCACACAAACATCCACATTAAAACAAATAAGTTAAGTCTCTTATCTTATAAGATCAAGTCTCTTAACTTCTAACATCAGTAAACCATTTTCACCTACATAAGGTCGTTATAACTAACTTCCATAAAGCTATTATAACACCCTATGTTTTAAACCAACCAAATCACTTAGCACATGTACGTCTACCGTACTACATAGTTCACAACAATCATGCTAGAAAAGATAGGAAGAGGTTCACATACCTCGCGACGATTTATCGACAATAAGCAAAATGCTCCAAGTACTACAACCTTGCTAGCCCTTTCCACTCCTCGAGTAGAATACGCTACTCTTAGTACTTTCACCTATAAAGGTCACAAACGTCTATTAACCCCAAAACACAAGTTTTCATCTTCTACAGAAAATTCGCAAGACTTTCCCGCAACAAAGATAAATCTCCTCCTCTATCGAGGCCGCTACCAAGCCAACCGGGGTTTACACGTCTAACCGGACGTGTACAATTCTACTCAGTAATACTACACAAGTCTACTGCAATACAGTCCTATGTAAATACAGTTCAGTTCAGTTCTTTATTCTTCAGGCTTAAGTCAAAAGACATTGCCGAATACTAAGTATAGTTCCATATATAGTATACTTCAACTATATATTCTAACAACATGTAATTTCCAATTACAATAGAGGGACAAGATAATTACCTCGATAAGCCCAAAATTATCCAAGTTATAATGTCGATCCTGAGCAAGGTTTAGCTCCAATTCAGTGCGCCCAAACCACTCCAAACAACCCTTAGAAGTTCTAACCAACTTCTACTCAAATACTTCAACCAACTATGAAGATTTCCTTAGGTTTTGGTTTGAGACTAAAGGACAAAAGGTAGTATTTCCTGCTCTACGTATAGAGGTAACTTTGAAATACTACTAGGTAAAGGCTAAGGTATTTTGGGCATTATAACAATACTAGGAGAGTATTTCTATACCACAAAAAGGGTATTATACGAAACAACTAGCAGTGGGGTACCCACTACTAGCACCTCAGGGGAGGGGGCTCTCGCCACAAAGGCCACTCAAAGGGAGGGGTTTTCGGCCAGGGCCTTTACTAGGGAGGGGGGCCTTGACGAGAGTCAAACAAGAGGAGAGGAAGGATAGCAAGACTTGGAACATATTTGGATGAATGAAGTCTTCTGCCAAAGGGGTATTTATAGCAAAACCAAAGCCAACCAATGGCCAAGATCAAGCCATGTGCAAGGCAAGTGTAAGGCCAAGATCAAGCTAAGTGCACCCTAGACCCTACTCCTTAAAACCCTCACAAATATCTACACAAATATCTACCACAACTTGCGCGCCACGTCGCACGCCCACTTGCTTCACGCAGTGAGGTGACATGTCAACCTCCCGTTGGTCCAAAATGTGTCGTCTCTCTGAAAAATCCGCAAACAAGATAAAAGACATATCCGGAATTTTCCCCTCGCAAGTTATGTCAAACTTTTCGTCAAAAGACGACTCTAACCGTGTTGTGCACAAATGTCATTCGGCCTAAGCCACTAGGCGGGGTGACACGTGTCACCTCCTATTGGCCCTCAAAAATGTCTTCCAAAAATATCCACAATGGCCAAAATCTCAAAACAAAGTGGTTCCCCAAAATCAGAATTTCTCCCGTGGGCCCCACGTGACCATTTCCGAAAATAAAATCTCAAAATTCTAATATAATCTATGAAGTCCAAATACCAAATCTGGGAATCCAATTCCCATTAACGAACCTTTTTCTTCACAAATAACCTAAACTTTTCCGTGAAAACTCACATCTTTCTTTCTTTTCAAAATTTCTCGCTGATTTCTCAGACGTGACGTCCTCACATACATACCCTGCAACTACGGGGTATAACAAATAAACTGCTCACGCCTATGGCATATGTTACTCAATTTTTTAAAGGAGATTAAGACATCGAACTATGAAACTTTTCTAAAATAAAGAGACTTGAGTAATTGAAATTAGGCAAACTGGAACTCTAGGGAAAAGAAAGGCATTGTTTTGTCTTAAATTGGTTTAAAACATAAAGTGTTATAACAGCTTTATGGGAAGTTAGTTATAACGACTTTATGAGAACAAAAGAAGGGTTTTATCATTGGTTTTAATGTGGTAACTTGACTTTAAAAAGATAAGTGTTTTGGTCCAAAAAGAAGGCATGGTATTGCCTTAATTTGGTTTTAAGTATGGAAGTTGTTTTGGTTTACTTAAAAGATGTAAGTCACTCTATTTTTATACAACGGGTATCGGGTGACTTTTATAAAAGGAATGGATCTCTTAAAAGGAATTTAACGTACGTAGTACTTTAGGGTTAAAACCCGGACTTTGGCATAAAATGAAAGTACCTTGAGTTATGTATAACTTGCCTATGCTTGTTGCTGTGAAACTTGCCTATGCTTGTTGTGATAGCCTTTGTTGTGCAAGAATTGTGTTTCTATACTATCGCGTCTCTCGATGGAGGGTCGGTTGACTTGTTGAGAACTTACTCGGACGCGTTGCAGCGACGAGAATTCCACCGCACGCCCCGCTGATAGTGTTATTTTTGCTAATCGCTTTGGACATACTGACACGATGCGTGGCGCACGGGTATGGTTCCATTGGGATTGATGTCTTGTTGTTTCCTTCTGGACATACTGACACGATGCGTGGCGCACGGGTATGGTTCCATTGGGATTGTTATTCCATGGACTAGCTCTCCATGAGGTTTTACCGCTCGCCTTGGTATCCGTAGTCGGCTTTCGTACTTGCCTGTGTCGACTTCGTGGTTTGGTTGTATTGTATTGTTAGTACGCCGGCATCGTGTAGGACTTGGTGTTCGTGTACTTCTGGTGTTATCATAGATCGCCGGTGAGGAAGGTATTCCACGCATGATTGATATTGTGGGCGTGAGACCCATCGTTATATTTGAGTAATGACTTCGAGGCGAGTCCCCGACTTGATATAAATGTTATATGTAATCGTAGTTTGGTTATCATACATGTCTCCGCTTTATATAGACTATTATGATTTCATTTACTGATTTTACGCTTCACATACTTGGTACTGATCGACCTCCTTCGGCCGTTCACGCCGCAGTAAGACATCTACCGTCGATCCCCGCTAGGATCACATTTCAACGTATTGAAGCTCCGCTCTTTCGAGGCTTATCTTTCGTAAGTTACCCGAGTCAGAGGTTCTTGTACATTCGGGTATGGCGGCCCCGTCCGTCATAGTTGTGAAAAAATCTTAGAGGTCCAGAGTAATCGCCACAAGTGGCGGTAAAGGATCAGAATCGCTCAAATGTCTATATTTATATATGTTGAAAGACAACCGTTTTGGTTGGCCTATTTTCTTTTATCTTGATCCATATCTATTAGTATGTTTAAGTTTTTATTTCCGCTGGTTTTTCTCTGATGTTGTATCACTAGGGTGCCCGGGGTAAGGCACCAGTCACGGGCCCGGGTTCGGGTCGTGACAGAGGTTCACATACCTCGCGACGATTATCGACAAATAGCAAAATGCTCCAAAGTACTTCAACCTTGATAGCTATTCCATCCTTCAAGCAGGATACGCTATACTTAGTACTTCAACCTAAAATGGTCACAATACGTCCATTAACCTCATACTTCAAACGTAGAATATTCTAAGTGCTAAGTCACTAAATTCTACGGAAAATCGGACAACACCTCCTTTGTTTTTACTTACTTTGCCACCTTTTTCAAGGCCGAATTCAATAACCAAACACGCCACATTTAAGGCCCAATCAACACAATTAATCAATAGGGGATTACACGCCTACTAGGCGTAAAATTCCACCACAATTGATATCAACTAATACAAACTACTAGGCCAATTTCGGCAACAATGAGATACAACACTACCAATTCTTATCCAATTTCCTTTTCAATCCAAGTTGTTAGCATAACATGATATTAAGTCGCAATCGATTATAACTACTATAATCTTCAAGTAAGTAACATGCGACGATTCTAAATACGACCAAATTGTAATCCAACTTCAAATGGCTAATATGTCATTTCGGATTTTAGGCTACAACAATCCATAACACTTATAAGACTTCAACACATATACTTCATGCTAGCAAAAACGTAAAGCTAACAACAATACATAATCTTGTAACACTTAAGAGCCAAGATTATTACCTCAATGATTCTTAGTCCAACTCCAATTCCGAAGTCGCTCCTTAGCACTTAGAGCTTCTTCTAGACACTCCAATCCACCACTTGAGACCCTTAGAATATCACAAACCACTTCCCTTAAAACTTCCAATCAAAACCTAGAAAAGCAACTAGGTTTTCATCTTGCGACTAATACGAAAACTATCTTTTTCCGGGATTTTTCTATTGAGATACCCTTACAATACACATAGTAACCTTGGTTTAAAGTGGGAAGATTATTGGACAACAAACAAATTTTTTTCCTTTTCAACTTGCTAGAACCCGAGAGCACATTGCTCTTGTTCTTCAAATTCTCTTGTAAATTTGGCTAAGTGTGGACTTGTATCACTACTAGTAGTATTATATAGTAACATGGAGGGTTGAGATTAGCACAAATGTGTGGTTTGGATGAAGTTCTTCTAAATATCAAGCTAGTGGTCCCATTGACTAAGTCAAACATGTCAAGCTTTACTACTTGCAAGACTTGTCTTCCTAACAAGGGTCAAATGACCCTTGTGCCCATGTAATTTCGTCCAAGACATCCAATAGGGGGGGGGTGACACGTGTCGCCCTCCCATTCGTCACAATATTAGGTTTTCCGACAAATTCCATAATTTCGATAAATTTTTTACAAGTCTGTATTCTTAACATTTGGGATTCTTACGTACGTTCTTAAAACATGTCCTGTAAATACGGGGTGTAACATTCTTCCCCCCTTAGAAACATTCGTCCCCAAATGTTCTTTCGGAGTCAAACTTATAATTAGCGACATAGTTTTCTTTCACAACCCCGACATACCAACAATGCCACACATGGCCCTAATACCTCGCACACGCATATCTGTCCATCATAAGCCCAAAAGAGATTATCTTTTCGTACTTCCAACTCCTTCTAACATATACATAGTCTCAATATAATCTGTTCATGACACTTAAACATACCACAACTTTATCATGCATACAAGTTCTAAAGTGCCAAAGACATACCTGAAATCATATAGGCGGTTCAAAGGACCGCTAAAACTAGGAACTTCCACCACGACCTCTGTCACGGCTTGCCGGTGCATAAACATCCTGCCTAGCTATGGAAGGCGAAGAACCCATGGCCCGATCCAAAGATCGCGCTATCCCCACGGTGCCACCTCGATCGGACGGTCTCTTACGAAATGGCCTGTGTCGCAAGCATAACAAATTTGTCAAGTAGTACGACACTCCCCAAAATGGAATCTACTACAGTGACCACACCGGGGCGAAGGTAGCTTCCCCTGGCTACTATTCTCGAACATCTGTGAACCTGTAGCCCTGGAGCCCTGACCTGCTCCCGAATATTTCCGGCGACCAAACCTCCGGCCAGAAGACCGGGAAGGAGCACTCTGTGTCGGCTGAAATGTGGACCTACTCTGCCGAGGCTTCCCTCGCGAATTGCCCACGGAACCTCATTGTCACAGCCTCTTGGGTGGCTTTGAGTCTAGTGACCCTCTCTCTCTCTCTATCCTCCGCGTGCATAAGCTCGCATCTGGCAATATCCATACCGGGCTGAAGGGCCACTCGAGCATCACGATAATCATATAATGGTCTAGCCCATCACATAGCGGTGAACTCTGTCGCCATCGGCCGTAATAGTGTGCATACAGCCAACGAGTCAAACTCGGGTTGTATTCACGATGGTCCTCCCATTCTGCCTCAATGACAAGAACCTATCAACACAGGCTCTCCTCATTTCAGGAGGCAAAAAGTGATCAAGAAAGGCCTCCGTGAACTCATCCCAAACTGCTGGACGAGCACCCACACCTCTCGACAGCTCCCAAGACTCAAACCAGTTCAACGCAATATCGCGTAATCGGTAAGAAGCTAACACAACTGACTCTGTCTCCGAGGCCCTAAGCACCTGCATAGTCTGCTGTATCTGCCGAACGAACTCTTGAGGATCATCCTCAGATCTCGAACCATAAAACTCGGGTGGACTACAACCTAGAAAATCCCGAATCCTCAAACTGTCGGCTCTAGGGTTAGCTACCTGCTCCTGTCGACGCTGCCCTACCACTATGCTAGTCAATAGCCTGATCTGCTCTCCATAATCTCTAAACTCTGCCACAGTTGCGGGCCCGGAGGCTCGGTGCAGGAACCTCTGGAGCTCTTCGCTCCGGCTCCTCTAATACCGCCGGCGTGGCTGAGCTCGCCGATCCGCCTACTACCTCAGGCATAGTCTGTGCCCGAGTCCTGGTAACCCTCTGCGTACCACTAGCGACTCCTGCTTTCTTTGCCTTGCCTCGGGCCTGGTAGCGCTTCCGTGGAGGCATAATCATACATAAGAAGGGTCGAGAGAGGATTCAACCTACTAGGACGGCTCTGCACGATCTCAAGAGAGAAGAATGGAAACCGGTCCTAAATGTCCTGCGACCTCACGATTAAAGATGTGGTGCACAACACACCGATAATCAAGTCTCTACTAGACACGTCTGTAGACACTTTCGAGGACTAAGCGCTCGATACCACTTTTGTCACGACCGGCCGGGCATCGTGCCCTACCTGGGCACCCTTACAGGTATACATCAGAGAAAATCAGCGGAACATACATGAAACTTATAAAATAAAATAACAGAAGTAAAACAACAGGTTAGCCGATAGGGCTACCTTCCTGGACATATATATACAACCGAAGTAGTTGCCTCCTTTCCTTTACAGACTGACCCACAATATGTGACTACAGACCTCTAATAGTTTTAACATAACAACTGTGGCGGGACAGGGCCCCGCCATACACCTGAATGTACATGAATCTACAACCTCAGGGGAAACCGTATCAAGAGATAAGCCTCCGGAGCAAATGGAGCTTTTTCCCAAAACTGAACCGAGATCCTAAGAGCAAGGATCACTAACCTGTGCACCTAATACCTGCGGGCATGAACGCAGCCCCGAAGAAGTCGATCTGACAGTGCGAATATTTAATGTAAATAAAGTACAGTAAACAAATCATAACTGTACAAAAGGATGACAGGGGCAATTATAAAAGAAGTACATACCAGATCCTGCCGTGTCATTACCACTTATGAACTTAATCGTAACTTATTATCTTTTCCACATTTTCAATAAAAGTTATAGTCACTTTCTTACGTACATACTTGGGAAAAATCGTCAAGTTCATTACCATATAACTTACTTATCTTTCATACATAATCCGGCCCTTTATGGAGGACGAAATACTACCCTACCAATGCGGGGACGCGATCAAGTCACACAAATATCAAAGCGTGCCCGTGGAATCCCCATCATCGCCAATGACTATAAGTGTAAAATATAACCACGTGACGCAGTGGCATCCCACCTCATTGTCGTCATACATACACAATACATATATATATCTCCCGCCTGGAATCCTACATCATCGCCGACAATGTAGGTGTAACATATACAACACACATATATATATATATATATATATATATATATATATATATATATATATATATATATATAAGCATGGCCATAACGTGCCCTCGGCATCCCTCATCGTAGGTGCAGGTCTTCATGGGGAGCTAGCCCATGGAGTAGTAATATAACATGCCCCCGGAATCCCTCATCGTAGGTACATGTCTTCATGGGGAGCTAGCCCATGGAGTAATAATCGTACATAGCATGGTCGCATGCCCCGGAATCCCTCATCGTATAAGCATGGCCATGGGTAATAAAACAAATCCGGGAATCTAACCCGCCTCCTGGTCACATGCCCCGGAATCCCACATCGTATAAGCATGTCCAAGGATCAATCATAATGGAAGCATACCCGTGGAATCCCACATCACTGTCGGTACATCCAAGTATATTTACAACAAGACAGCCGGCACTCCAACTGAGAGTCACGACAACGTAAACATATAATACTTGCACTCAAAGCTATCACAAGCAAACATAGGCAAGTTCATTAAACCTTTAGACCTCCATTTTTATAAACTCATGGCACTTTCGTTTCACACATAAAAATCCAGGAATTTAACCCCAAGTACTACGTACTTCCATTCTTTTCAAAAGATTCTTTTTCCTATAAAACCCCAAGATAATAACACCCGTAGTATCAAGGCTTGTGTACATTTCACATAAGTCACTATACTTTAGAAATACATTTCTCGGCTTCTAAATCAAGTGACCCTTACTTTAAAGCTTTAAGCAAGTGATACCTTTAAATCAAATTGCCCTTCCTTAAATCAAGTTATTTCTTTGCTTACCTTATTAGAGAAAACCATTCTCTTAACCTTCCATAAAGCCGTTATAACCCTTTATGGTTTTAGACAAACTCATTCCTTTTATAACCAAGAGACTTATACTTTTTAAAACCAAGTATTAAATACTTTCAAATCAATTCTCTTAACTTTTAAAATACAATTAGTCTCTTAACTTTTAAGAAAACAAGTTTCTTAACTTTAGAAATCAAGTCTTTCCAAATCGAGTATTCTATACTTGTAAATCAATTCATTTCTTCCTTTAAGAATCAAGTCTCCTAACTTGAAAAATAAAGTCTCTTAACTTTTAAGAATTTGAGATCCATAGCCTTAAAACTTCATACGTAAATTCTTATAAGTTAAGTAACATATACTTTGGTGCGTTGTGAATAAGTTATACTTATTTATAACGATCTTATTCAAGTAGCCATGATCTAGAAAATGTAATACAATTTTGTCTTATCTTAGCTTCTATGAAGATGGAGAATTCTACTCATTTTAACATAATTGATTGTCACTACATTTTCCTTTATTAACGCTGCAATGGCTGGCTCGATACTTATTCTCATTCGTGCCATAAATTAGCCAAGTCAACTTGGCTCCAAAGTACCTCCTAACGACTCTTACCAACATCCCCCATAAGACTCGGTAAGGACTTAGGATAACCTTGACATAAACTTTACATAGAGTAAATCACACACATACCTCTTAACTTCTAAGAGTATAAGGAAACATGAAATAATACCACATGTATATTCCAAACATAGAATCATGCCAAAGGAAGGAAGAGGTTCACATACCTCGCGACGATTATCGACAAGTAGCAAAATGCTCCAAAGTACTTCAACCTTGATAGCTATTCCATCCTTCAAGTAGGATACGCTATACTTAGTACTTCAACCTAAAATGGTCACAATACGTCCATTAACCTCTTACTTCAAACGTAGAATATTCTAAGTGCTAAGTCACTAAATTCTACGGAAAATCGGACAGCACCTCCTTTGTTTCTACTTACTTTGCCACCTTTTTCAAGGCCGAATTCAATAACCAAACACGCCACATTTAAGGCCCAATCAACACAATTAATCAATAGGGGATTACACGCCTACTAGACGTGTAAAATTCCGCCCCACAATTGATATCAACTAATACAAACTACTAGGCCAATTTCGGCAACAATGAGATACAACACTACCAATTCTTATCCAATTTCCTTTTCAATCCAAGTTGTTAGCATAACATGATATTAAGTCGCAATCGATTATAACTACTATAATCTTCAAGTAAGTAATATGCGACGATTCTAAATACGACCAAATTGTAATCCAACTTCAAATGGCTAATATGTCATTTCGGATTTTAGGCTACAACAATCCATAACACTTATAAGAATTCAACACATATACTTCATGCTAGCAAAAATGTAAAGCTAACAACAATACATAATCTTGTAACACTTAAGAGCCAAGATTATTACCTCAACGATTCTTAGTCCAACTCCAATTCCGAAGTCGCTCCTTAGCACTTAGAGCTTCTTCTAGACACTCCAATCCACCATTTGAGACCCTTAGAATATCACAAACCACTTCCCTTAAAACTTCCAATCAAAACCTAGAAAAGCAACTAGGTTTTCATCTTGAGACTAATACGAAAACTATCTTTTTCCGGGATTTTTATATTGAGATACCCTTACAATACACTTAGGAACCTTGGTTTAAAGTGGGAAGATTATTGGACAACAAACAAATTTTTTTCCTTTTCAACTTGCTAGAACCCGAGAGCACATTGCTCTTGTTCTTCAAATTCTCTTGTAAATTTGGCTAAGTGTGGACTTGTCTCACTACTAGTAGTATTATATAGTAACATGGAGGGTTGAGATTAGCACAAATGTGTGGTTTGGATGAAGTTCTTCTAAATATCAAGCTAGTGGTCCCATTGACTAAGTCAAACATGTCAAGCTTTACTACTTGCAAGACTTGTCTTCCTAACAAGGGTCAAATGACCCTTGTGCCCATGTAATTTCGTCAAAGACATCCAATAAGGGGGTGACACGTGTCGCCCTCCCATTCGTCACAATATTACATTTTCCGACAAATTCCATAATTCCGATAAAAATTTTACAAGTCTCTAATCTTAACATTTGGGATTCTTACGTACGTTCTTAAAACATGTCCTGTAAATATGGGGTGTAACATTCTTCCTGTTATACCCCGTATTTTCAGAGTATGTACGTAAGGACGTACGTAGAAAATTTGAACTTGAAGATTTGGCTTGGCCGATTTATTTTTGTGCACAACCCGGTAGAGTCGTTGACGAAGCGTTTTCCAGACTTTCGTAGGGAAAATTCGGCTATGTCATTTATATTTTTGCGGATTTTTCCGAGAGACGAACGTGTTGGACTAACAAGAGGGCGCCACTTGGCACCTCTCATTGGTGGAGTGTGGGCGGTAAAGGTGGCCAAAGTGAGGCCTTTGGTCAAGGGTTGGTAGGATATTTTGTGTGTTAGTTGGTTAGGGTGCACTTGGCAAGATCTTGGCCCCTACACTTGCCTTGCACTGGCAAGATCTTGGCCATTGGTTGGCCTCGCTTGTCCTATAAATACCTCTCTTTGAAGACTTCTTCATCCAAATAATTTCCTAAGTCTAAAATTCCTCCCTCCTTGTTGTATAGTTCTCGCCCTCCCCTGTGAGGCCTTAGCCGAGTCCCCCTTGGCCGAGAGTTCCCCCCCTAGTAGGGTAGGCCGAGGGGTACACCCTTGTGGTGCTAGCCGGGGTACCCCTAGCCTAGTTGTTTCGTATAAATACCCCCTCTTGGTAGAAATACTCAAAAGTATTGTTATAATGCCCAAATTACCTTAGTATACCTTGTAGTATTCTAAGGTTATACCTATACAAAAGCCCAGAAATACTATTATACTTTCCACCACAAAACCAAACTAAGGAAAATCTCCATAGTTAGTTGGAGTAATAAGTAGAAGTTGGTTAGAACTTCTAAGGGTTGTTTGAGCTGGCCTGAGCGCAGATAGAGCTAAACCTTGCTCAGATCGACATTATAACTTGGATAATTATGGGCTTATCAAGGTAAATATTTTGTCCTCTATTGTAATTGGAAATTACATGATTGTTAGACTATATAGTTGAAGCATACTATATATAGAACTGAACGTTATCGGCAATGTCTTTTGACTTAAGCTGAATAATAAGAAACCTTTTAAAGAAGAAATCTTGAATCGTATTTACATAGATGTATTACATGAGACTTGTGTAGCTTTTCGTGGAGTAGAATTGTACCGTTCGGGTTAGATGTATAACCCCACAGTTGGCTTTAGCGGCCTCGATAAATGAGAGATTTACGCTGTTGTGCCAATTTTCAGAATGTTCTACGATGAGGTCTAGATGTTAATAAGCGCTGTGGCCTTATAGGTTGAAGATCGCGTGTGGCGCGATCTACTTGGCTTAAGGAGTAGCCGACTTGGAAGTACTTGGAGCGTTTGCTATTAGTCGATACTCGTCGCGAGGTATGTGAACCTCTTCCTATCTCTTCTAGCATGATATATGTGAACTATGTAGTACGGTAGACGTCATACGTGCTAAATGTATTTGATTGGTTTAACACATAAAGTGTTATAACGGCTTTATGGGAAGTTGGTTATAATGACTTTATGTTGGTAAGAAAATACTTGTGGTTTTTAAAAGGTAAATGATTTGAACTATAAGCGGCTTGTTATGTGTTAATAAAGAACTTGAAGTATTTCAAAAGATTTTTGAATCATTTCAAAGAAGTAATACTTGGTTTTTGAAAACTTAAGAGTTATACTAGCGTTATGGGAAGTTTGGTAATAACGCTTAAGAATGTTTTACGATTTGAATCGAATGTGTATCGACAAACCAGCAGTCGTTAATAAAAGGAAATGTTTTGACAGATTAAGTATTATTAAACCAAGAGAAACTTCCATCCGCATAAGCTAAGATGACAAAATGATATTTCTAGATCATGGTCATTGTAATAAGATTGTTATAAACAAGAATATCCTACTCACATATAAGACTTATGTTTCTCAGATAGTTTAAAAGAGAATTATATTCTTAAATGAATAAGTCTATGAACTACGAAACCTTTCTAAAATAAGAAACGTGAACATTTGAAATTAGGCAAACTTGACTTGGATAATAATGTTGTTACTTGATTTTTCAAAGATAAGTGTTTTGTTTCACTTCAAAAGATAATCACTCTATTTTCATATACTACGGGTGTGTGACTTTTGTGAAAGTAACGTATCTTTAAAAACGTTAATGTATGAAGTACTTGGGGATAGAAACCCACATGTTGACATATAGTAGAAAGTACCTTGTGTGTATAACTTGATGTGTTGGTTTGTGATAGCCTTGTAATGCCTTCGTGTTGCTTTGATAAGTAATCATATTAGGATGCTGTGTGTTAGTATTCGTGATGTTTGTGTAAAGGGTTTTCCTCGATTGTACTTATGTTGTTTAAACGATAAATCGTTATGTTGGTATTATACCACTCACCGTGTTTCCGGGGTTAAGCCGCCTCCGATGCGGGTAGACTCGGCCTGCAGGACCATGATTCGAGAATACCTCATGCGGGTCCCGGCCTCGGAGCTACGAGACTTCGTGTTAGTGTGCGGCCTTTATGGTCATGCGGTCTACGCGCATGCGCGATCGCGAGTCGGGCGATGTCGGGAGTAGCTACCTCGATGCGGGTTATACCTCGCGCCTATGACCGCCTATGCGGAGGGGGAGTTCGAGGCTAGACGCGCACATTTGATATTGCGGCGGCGACCAGCTTTGATCATGACGGTCTAGACAGATATCATGATACATTTTATGACCTTGTTAGTGCCGTGGTGTTAGTAGTGGCTATGCCTTCGTACTTACCCCGCATCGTTTTATTTGGACACAGTGGGACATTGTTCATGTATTCCTTGGTGCTTTTCTATCATTGATCGCGGCAGATGAGAAGGTATTCTACGCATGATTGATGTTGTGGCGTGAGACCCATTGTTATATTGAGTGATGACTTGAGGCGTGAGTCCTGGACTTGATATGATCGCTTATTTATTGTGAACCGTAGTTTGGTTATCATACATCTCTCCCGCTTTATATAGACTACTATGATTTCATTTACGATTTTCAGCCACATACTGCACTGTTATCGACCTTCGAGGCTGCGTTCATGCCGCAGTAAAGGTACACCGCCGTTGATCCTCGCTCTAGGGTCACATTCAGCGTTTGGGAAGCTCCGTTTCCCGAGGCTTATCTTCGTATAGTCCTCGTTGTTGTAGGTGCTACTTCGGGGTATGGCGGCCCCGCCGCCGTTGTTGTCATATCATTCGTAGAGGTCGTAGTACTGCTGTGGCGTGGTTTGTAAAAGGATTAAACTGTTCAGTTGAAAGAGTTGTTGTTTCTATTTATATGCCGAAGGCAAGTTTTCAAGTTATTGTTTATACTCGTTATTTTATGTTATTGATTTATGTTCGCTGATTTTCTCGATGTATGACCTTTGGGGTGGGGTAGGCACCGATCACGGCCAGGTTGGTCGTGACACTTCCCCCCTTAGAAACATGCGTCCCCGAATGTTCTATCAGAGTCAAACTTATAATTAGCGACATAGTTTCCTTTCACAACCCCGACATACCAACAATGCCACACATGGCCCTAATACCTCGCACACGCATATCTGTCCATTATAAGCCCAAAAGAGATTATCTTTTCGTACTTCCAACTCCTTCTAACATATACATAGTCTCAATATAATCTGTTCATGACACTTAAACATACCACAACTTTATCATGCATACAAGTTCTAAAGGGCCTAAGACATACCTGAAATCATATAAGCGGTTCAAAGGACCGCTAAAACTGGGAACTTCCACCACGACCTCTCACACACCACGGCATAAACATCTGCCTAGCTGGAAGGCGAAGAACCCGCAATCGATCCAGAGATCGTGCTATCCCACCGCCACTGGTCGGATCTCACGAAATGGCTCGCTGCCGCAAGCATAATAAGTTGTCGAGTACGACACTCCCAAAATGGAATCTACGGTGACTACACCGGGCGAAGGTGGCTTCCGCTACTATTCTCGAACATCGTGAACTCAGAGCTCGAGCCGACTGCTCCCGAATATTCCCGCGACCAAACCTCCGCCGTAAGACCGGAAGGAGCACTCGTGTCCGCTGAAATGTGGACTACTCTCGCTTGAGGCCGCCCACCTCGCGACCGCCCTAGAACCTCGCTTCCGCCCTCTGGCCGCTCGAGTCTAGTGACCCTCTCTCTCTCGCCCTCTATCCTCGTGCATAAGCTCGCATCCCGCAATATCCATACCGGCCGAAGGGCCACTCCTGTGCATGCAGAATCATATAATGGTCTAGCCCATCACATAGCGGTGAACTCGCCCGCCATATCGGCCACAGTGTGCGCATACCGCCAACGAGTCAAACTCTGTGTTGTATTCTCGATGGTCCTCCCATTCTCGCCTCAATGACAAGAACCTATCAACACGGCTCTCCTCATTTCGTGAGGCAAAAGTGATCAAGAAAGGCCTCCGTGAACTCATCCCAAATCGCGACAAGCACACACACCTCTCGATGCCTCCCAAGACTCAAACTTCAACGCAATATCGCAGAATCGTAAGAAGCTAACACACAACCGACTGTCTCCGAGGCCCTAAGCACTGCATAGTCTTCAGAGGCCGAACGAACTCGAGGATCATCCTCGATCTCGAACCATAAAACTCGGGTGGACTACAACCGGAAAATCTGAATCCTCAAACCGCGGCCAGGGTTAGCTACTTGCTCCTGTCGGCGCTGCCCTACCACTATGCTAGTCAATAGTCTGATTTGCTCTCCATAATCTCTAAACTCTACCCCTGGTTGCGGAACTGGAGGCTCGTACTGTAACCTCTCGAGCTACCGCGCCCCGCCTCTAATACCGGGCTGGGCCGAGCTCGCCTATCCGCCTACTATCTCGTGCATAGTTCGTGCCCGAGTCTGGTAACCTCTGCGTACCACTAGCGACTCCTGCGCTACCTTGCCCTTCTCGCCCCGCCGCCTCCGCGAGGCATAATCGTTACATAAGAAGGGTCGAGAGGATTCAACCTACTAGACACTCTACCGCACGATCTCAAAGAGAGAATAATGGATACCAATCCTAAATGTCCTGCTGCCTCCTGATTATAGATGGTGCACAACACACCGATAATCAAGACTCTACTAGACACGCCTGTAGACACTTTCCGAGGACTAATCGCTCGATACCACTTTTGTCACGACCGACCCTGCTCACGATCGTGCCCTACACGGGCACCCTTACAATATTCATCGAGAAAATCAGCGGAACATACATGAAACTTATAAAATAAAACAATGTAAAACAACAGTTAGCCGAGTAGGGCTACCTTCACCGACATATATATACAATCAAGCGATTGCCTTTCCTTTATATGACCACAATATGTGACTACAGCTCAAGAGTTTTAACATAACAATCACAAGGACAGGCCCCGCCATACCCTGAATATATACATGAATCTACAACCTCGGGAAACTGCGTACAAGAGATAAGCCCGAGCAAATGGAGCTTTTTCCCAAAATCAACCGAGATTCTAAGAGCAAGGATCACCAACCTGTGCACCTAATACCTGCGGGCATGAACGCAGCCCTCAAGGGGGCCGACAAAGACAAAATGTAATATGAAATGTAAATAGCAAGAAATGATCATAATCAGATAAAAAGGATGATAGGGGCAAGTATAAAAGAAGTACATACCAGATCCTGTCGTGTCATTACCACTTATGAACTTAATCGTACCTTATTATCTTTTCCACATTTTCAATAAAAGTTATAGTCACTTTCTTACGTACATACTTGGGAAAAATTGTCAAGTTCATTACCATATAACTTACTTATCTTTCATACATAATCCGACCCTTTATGGAGGGACGCAAATACTACCCGGCCCAATCTGGGACGCGATCAAGTCACACAAATATCCAAGCGTGCCCGTGGAATCCCCCATCACTGCCGACAGCTATAAGTGTAAAATATAACCATGTGACGCGCCCGTGGCATCCCACCTAACAGTCGGCGTACACATACACAATACATATATATATCTCCTGCCCGTGGAATCCCACATCATCGCTGATACCGTAGGTGTAACATATAAAACATATATATATATATATATATATATATATAACGCGACCGCATGCCCCGGAATCCCTCATCGTATAAGCATGGCCATAACGTGCCCTCGACATCCCTCATCGAAGGTGCAGGTCTTCATGGGGAGCTAGCCCATAGAGTAGTAATATAACATGCCCTAATCCTCATCGTAGGTACATGTCTTCACGAGCTAGCCCATGGAGTAATAATCGTACATGCATGGTCGCATGTCCTAATCCTCATCGATAAGCGTGCCACGGGTAATAAAACAACCGAATCTAACCCACCTCGGTCACATGCCCCTAATCCCACATCGTATAAGCATGTCCAAGGATCAATCATAATGGAAGCATACCCGTGGAATCCTACATCACCGCTTGCGCCCAAGTAAACTTACAACAAGACAAACCAATTCTCCAACCGAGTCACGACAACGTAAACATATAATACTTGCACTCAAAGCTATCACAAGCAAACATAGGCAAGTTCATTAAACCTTTAGACCTCAATTTTTATAAACTCATGGCACTTTCGTTTCACACATAAAAATCCGGGAATTTAACCCCAAGTACTACGTCTTCCATTCTTTCAAAAGATTCCTTTCCTATAAAACCCCAGATACTAACACCCGTAGTATCAAGGTCAGGTACATTTCACATAAGTCACTATACTTTAGAAATACATTTCTCGGCTTCTAAATCAAGTGACCCTTACTTTAAAGCTTTAAGCAAGTGATACCTTTAAATCAAATTGCCCTTCTTAAATCAAGTTATTTCTTTGCTTACCTTATTAGAGAAAACCATTCTCTTAACCTTCTATAAAGCCGTTATAACCAACTTCCCATAAAGTCGTTATAACCCTTTATGGTTTTAGACAAACTCATTCCTTTTATAACCAAGAGACTTATACTTTTTAAAACCAAGTATTAAATACTTTCAAATCAATTCTCTTAACTTTTAAAATACAATTAGTCTCTTAACTTTTAAGAAAACAAGTTTCTTAACTTTAGAAATCAAGTCTTTCCAAATCGAGTATTCTATACTTGTAAATCAATTCATTTCTTCCTTTAAGAATCAAGTCTCCTAATGTCACGACCCGTCCCGGGGCCCGTGACTGGTGCCTTACCCGGGCACCCAAGTAGTCATACATCAGAGTAATCAGCGGAATATAAAAACAAGACATGAAATAAATGTAAATTGAGACACGCTTATCTCGAAAAGTCGCTTTCGCATATATATATATAAACCAAAATCTGGCGATACATCCCAACCGCATAATGGACTACTGCACTCTAAGAAAATGAATAACTATGGCGGACAGGCCCGCCATACCGAATGTACATATATCTACAACATGGAGAACCATACCAAAAGTCGAGCCTCCTATAAGATGGAGCTCATGATACCAAAGCAAAAGATCCTAAGGATGCGGATCTAGCACTGCTTCCCTTACCGCGGCATGAACGCAACTTCTGAGAGGTCGATAACAGTACCAAGTATGTGAAATCAGAAAGTACTTAAATGAAATCATATCATTTAAAACCAATTTTACAAATATGTTCAAACAATCAATGTAATCGCATAGTGCCACATCACAAACAAGAGCAATAATAGGTAAACTGAATGTGTCTTTTCTAGGCCGCGAATGATCGGCAAGGCCAATCGCCCATAGTATCATCACGCATGCCTAATCTCGACTTCGCACCGCATAAAGCCACTAGGCCCGCATTTAGGTATTCCCGCATCGAGGGTAGCTACTCGACATCGCCCCGACTCTCGTAGTCCGCACGCCACATAGACCGCATGAGGTAATCCCCGCACACTAACACCGAACTCTCGTAGCTCGCATAGTCCCCGACCCGCATGAGGTATTCTCGAATCATAGTCACATTGCATCGCATGTGTACCTCGCGTGCGAAGCTTAACCCCCGGTATATCATGTCAAGAGGTGAGTGATATAATACTAACATAACGACTTATCGTTAAACAACATAAGCACCATAAGAATAACCTCTTTACACAAACGTTACAAGATACTAACACACATAGCATCAAGTATGTCTACTCAACAAACCATCTTACTATACTTTCCAAAAATCAATACAAGTCTTTCATAACACATAAGTAAGCCGTTCCTTTTATCTTTCTTAAGTTGTTATACCTAACTTCCCATAAATCTAGTATAACTCTTAAGCTTTTTGTTTAAAAACCAAGTATTACTCTTCTTTCAAAAATGATTCATAATTCTTTTGAAATACTTCAAGATTCTTTATTATTTAGCATCAAGTAAAAAGACGTCAAGTAAAACCATGTTCAGTTAACGCACGTACGTCTACCGTACTATTTATATATTTTAAAATATCATGCTCAAGGGGATAGGAAGAATCACATACCTTCTCGGCGAAATCCACCTGCCAAGTCGAATATGTCGCGCGCAGAGTATCAACCTATAATAGTCAAATACGTCTATCAACGTCTAGACTACTCTGTAGGATATTCTAAGCAGAAGGTTCTTAATTCTACGGAAAATTGGGCAGCACTTCCCTGCCCTTAAACTACACAAGTTCATCAGAATACAAATTCCATGTAAGTACAGTTCAATCTTCTTTAATATTCTTCTGATGTGATTACAGTTCAATTATCTTCTTTTAATACCATCCTTCTATAAGTCTTATACTTAGTTCTATACTTCTACAGTATGTAATCTCTAATTACAATAGAAGGATAAGATATTTACCTCGGTAAGCCCAAAATTATCCAAGTTATAAGTCGATCCTGAGCAAGGTTTAGCTCTTAATCTGTACGCTCCAATCTTCTCCAAGAAACCCTTAGAAGTTTCTACACAACTTCTACTTACTGCTTCAACCAACTATGAAGATTTTCCCAGGGTTTCGTTTAGTGACTAATGGATATAAGATAGTATTTCTGGGCTTTTTGCATAGGGGTGACTTTGGAATACTACAAGATATACGGCTAGGGTATTTTGGGGATAGTAACAATACTTGGAGAGTATTTTCTACCAAGAGGAGGGGGGGCTTTTTCCGAGACTACTAGGAAGGGGGAGGGGTGTTTTGGCTTAGCTCTTCAAGAGGGGAGAAGGCTTTGACGAGAGCTTCTCTCAGTGGGGGAGTTTGAGACTGGAAGATGATTTGTGGAAGAAGTCTTCAACTGGCGGGTATTTATAAGGCTTTCAGGGCCAAGATTAAGGCAAGTGGAGGGCAAGTAGAGGGTGTGGATTTGCACAAGTGCCCCTATCCCTACTCCACAAATCACTCACCAAACATCGACCCATGGTTTAGGCCACAAAATCGCCATGCTTGCCCACAAGCCGTCCACTTGAGGGTGACAAGTGTCGCCTCTCGTTGGTCCAAAATATTTCGCCTCTCTGAAAAATCCGCAAAAATATAAAGGTCGCAACCGTAATTTTCCTTCGCAAGTTTTGGAAAACGTTTGAAAAACGATTCTTTTAAGTCGGTCAGTGCACAAATTTCGTCCCTTATGCCTAACTAAGGCTAAACTTTCAGACGCACGCCTCACGTACATACTGGAAATACGGTATAACATTCTCCTTTCTTAGAAACATTCGTCCGAATGTTCCTTCCCAAGACAGATAACGATAAAGTTCCTCATAACTTAAACAGCTTTGCAAATGCCACACATGGCCACAATACAACACTTAAGCAAATATGACAATGAAAATTTACAAGTAGGAAAGTGAGTTACACGAGGTGTGGGAATAGGTGATGATACTTCGCCTCATGTCCTCCTCGCCTTCTCACGCCATCTCCTCCTCGAGCTCGTTCGCCACAAGACTTCGAAGCCACGTCGTTGGTCCGCAGACGCCTAACTTGACGATCGATTATCGCTATGGGAATCTCCACATACGATAACCCCTCGGTCACCTGGACATCGTCAATCGGGTGTACCTTAGATGGATCCCCAATACCATCTCCTCAGCATAGAAACATGAAAAACCGGATGCACTGCCTCAAGATCGGACGGCAGATCCAACTCACAGGCAACCTTGCCTACCTCGCGACATCCGATACGCCCAATGTACTGGCCGAGTTTCCTTTCTTCCGAATCTCATCACACCCTTCATGGGTGACACCTTCAGAAAACCCAATCATCAACCTCGAACTCGGATGCCGACGACGATGATCTGCGTATGACTTCGCCGACTCGAGTTATCAGAATCGCTTCCCGATAAGCTTCACCTTATCCATCGCTCGTCAGACGTCTGGTCCCACTAATCGCACTCGCTACATCAAACCAGCCTATCGGCGATCTGCACTTCCTCCCATACAAGGCCTCATAAGGCGCCATCTGAATACTGGAGTGGTAGCTATTATTATACGCAAACTCAACTAGAGGCAAATGATCCTCCCAGCTACCCCTGAAGTCAATAACACAGGCTCGCAGCATATCCTCAAGAGTCTGGATAGTGCGCTCTGCCTGTCCGTCTGCTCGAGGATGGAATGCGACTGTGCTCACTGCCCCTAAAACCTTCTTGAAAGACCTCCGTGTTAGCCATAAACCGGGCTCCTGCATGCGATATGATAGAAATAGGGACCCCATGCGCACCGCGATCTCAGATGTAAAGTCTGGCATAATCCTCAGCCGAAAAAGTCGTCCTGACGGGAAGAAAGTGGGCTGATTTCGTCAGCCTGTCGACGATAACCCAGATAGAATCATGCTTCCTCTGAGTGCGAGGTAATCCTGTGATAAAGTCCATGTTGATCACCTCTCACTTCCGTGCCGGGATCTCTATCGCTCGCAACAAACCACCGTGCCTCGGTGCTCTACCTTCACCGCCGACAACACGCACCGAGCCACAAACTCGCAACGTCCTCTTCAAGCCATCCCACCAATACACAGATCCGAGGTCGTGGTACATCTTGGTCGACTCGACGGATAGAGTAACGCGCGCAGTGCTTCCCAGAACTCGCCAAGTCCCGCAATATCCGAACACACAACCTGCCTCAAACCTTAGCACCCCATCAAAGTACCTCGTGGACCCTTACCTCACGAAGTGTCGATCACGCGCATCGCCAAAACCGGATCCTCAAATCCGCCTCTTCACCTCGCCGACGATGGAAGACTCGGCAACCTCTCGAACTCGAACCCCACCGCTATCGTAATCAATCAATCGGACTCCAAGGCTCGCTAGGCGATGCAACTAGCGGACCATGCCCTCCTCTCTAGCCAGACATCCGATAGACTCCCATCGACCTACGACTAAGGGCATCCGCCACAACATCGCCTTCCCCGGTGGTACAGATGTCGACATCGTAATCCTTGAGCGACTCTAACCACCGCCTCTCGCCGAAGTTCACTCCTCCGTCAAGATATACCGGAGGCTCTTGTGGTGCAGATAAATATCCACATGAACCCCATACAAATAGTTCCTCCAGATCTTCAAGGCGTGAATCACCGCCGCTAACTCCAAATCATGCGGGTAGTTTCTCTCATGTTTCTTAAGTTGCGGACGCGTATGCTATAACCTTGCCCTGCCGCATCAACACACATCCAAGCCCGATGCCCGACGATCACAATACACGACATAGCCATCCGACCTCCGAAGAGTAAGAACGAGGCGGCCGTCGCCTCTCCTTCAAGAATCGAAACCCCGCCATAAGCATCACCATCAAACTTAGTTGTCTTCGAGTCACCTAGTCAATGGTGTAGATAGAAGCAAACTTCTCCACGAACCGCCGATAATAACTCGCGAGGCCCGTAAAGTTGCGCACTGGCCGAGTAAGAGGTCTAGGCCAAGTCCTGACTGCCTCGATCTTGGCCGTATCCATCCGAATACCATCAGCCCCTACAATATGGCCAAGAAATGCCACCGAAGCCAACCAAAACTCACATTTGGAAAACTTGGCGTATAATCACTGGTCTGGAGAACTCTCAAAGATAGCCTCAAATGCTCGCACGCCTCGCTCTGAAAGGAATAAACCAAGATGTCATCAATGAACACTATCACAAACGTGTACAAAAATGGCTTTAACACTCAGTTCATCAAATCCATGAATACCGCCAGAGCATTGGTCAAACCGAAAGACATAACCCTGAACTCATAGTGCGTCTCGTCCGAATGCACCCAGGGATATCCGCCTCTCTAACTCGCACCTGATGATAGCCCGATAGTAGATCAATCTTGGAGAAACATCTCGCACCCTACAACTGGTCGAACAAATCATCAATCCTGGGAAGGGGGTATTTGTTCTTAATGGTCACCTTGTTCAGCTGCCTGTAATCAACACACATGCGCAGCGTCCCGTCCTTCTTTTTCACGAACAATACCGGCGCTCCCCAGGTAGAAACACTAGGCCTGATGAAGCCCTTCTCCAGCAAATCTCTCAGCTGGTCCTTCAACTCTCTCAACTCGGCGGCCATTCGTATGGCGGAATGGAAATAGCCGAGTGTCCGCAAAGACATCGATATAAAAGTCTATCTCCTCTCGGGAGGATACCCGAGGTCGTCGGAAAGACATCCGGGAACTCTCTCGACTATCGGAATCGATCGAAAATCTGGTACCGCAGCCTCAGTATCAAACACCCGAATGAGATGGTAGATATATCCCTTATGCACCATCTTCCTAGCCTTGAGGTAAGAAATAAACTTACCCCTCGGCGACACAGTGTTCCCCTCCCACTCGACAACCGGCTCCTCAGAAATCGAACTGCACTCACTCTCTCCCTGCAGTCTACATTGGCGTAGCAAGAAGCTAGCCAATCCATACCCATGATCACATCGAAATCAGTCATATCCAAATCTACCAAGTCGGAAAGGGTCCGACGATCGCATATGGTCATCGGACAAGCCTATATACCCGCCGAGCTACCACCAATCACCCATCGGCGTAGCTACCTCGAAGTGGTCTATGGACTCGTGCTCTATCCCTATCCTACTAGCAATATGGGAGATATATAGGGCAGTAGAACCCGGATCTATCAAGGCATACACGCCACAACATGAAACCGATAAAGTACTGTGACGACATCGGTGAGGCCTTCGGTCCCGCCACCGGACAAGGCATATATGCGATTCGAGGACCGCTAGAATCGACCCGCGCCACGACCTGCCGCGACTGTTGGCCCACGAGTACCTCGCCCCGGCGAGTAATCGTAGGAGATGAAGAAGACCCGAAAGACTCAGGTGACTCTACCATTCGGCGCCGCTGCTCGGACGCTCGCAAAGTGACCTGGCCGCCGCAAGTGAAACAGACTCGTAGCGCACCGCAATTCGTAATGGGATCTACCGTGACGCCACACTGAGGGGGCGGTGGTCCCGATCGGTTAGCACATCTGCTACCGACGCCCGGTCCTGCGCCCCGGCCCGCCTCGAATACCTCGACCGCCCCGAGGACGGTAGGAGTGCTCTGCCGGCCGTGGTGCAAATCTAGATCTGCTGAGGCCGCCCACCCCGAGAGCTACCAAAAGACTCGCCATCCCCGCCTTCTTCTCTGTCACAACCCGCCGCTCTACGCCTCGTATCCAAGTGCATGAGCTGCATGCGGGTAATGTCCATGCTGGTCAAGAGCTACACCCGCACAAGACTCGGCCATATAATCATCTAGCCCGTGACGTAGCGGTGCACTCGCCCTCCATATCGCTACCAATGCAGTGGACATATCGAGCCAACGACCGAACTCAACGTTGTACTCCCGAATCGCGCGCTCTCTGCTCTCAAAGAACAAAACTTGTCACCGTGCCTCTCATCCGCGAGGCAAGTGAGTGAGAAAAGCCTCCAGAACTCGTCCCAAGTAGCTGGGACGCGTGCTCTCCCCGACAACTCCCACGAAGTCAAACCACGATCATGCGGTATCACGCACCGATGCGAACCGAAGATCACGGACTCGGTCTCCGCCTTGATAACTCGTGATGATCCTCTCAGAATCGACGGATGAACTCCTGCGGATCATCCTCGTGCCTCGACCGTAGAACTCGCGGGCTACAACTCGTAAAATCTCGTAGCCTCAAACTATCCGATCTCGAGTGAACCACGCGTGCATCGCTGAACTGAATCGCCGTGATCCAAATTTATCCTCATGTTCGCCACGATCTGGCGATGAATCGCCATCTCTCTCAGAACCCATCTCATCTCGCTCCAGTGGGTGTCACGACTGCTCGGCCCGTGGATCGTGCCTTACCCCGGCACCCTAGTGATATAAAATCGAGAAAAACCAATGAAATAAAAACTTAAACATACAAATAGATATGGATCAAGATAAAGAAAATAAGCCAACCAAAACGGTTGCCTTTCAAAGATATATATATATATATCGACCTTTGAACAATTCTAATCCTTACAACCCCGCCCACAAATACATGCACCTCTAAGATTTTTACAACAACTATGACGACAGGCCCCGCCATACCCCGAATGTACAAGAACTCTGCACTCGTGGTAACATACCAAAAGATAAGCCTCGAATGAACGAGCTTCCCAATACGCTGAAAGTGTGATCCTATAAGCGGGGATCGACGGTAGATGTACTTACCGCGGCAGATGAACGCAGCCCCAAGGAGGTCGATAACAGTACCAAGTATGTGAATCGAAATATCAGAATGAAATCATAATAGTCTATATAAAGCGGAGACATGTATGATAACCAAACTACGATACAACATATAAACAAATATATCAAGTCGGGACTCACGCCCAAATCATCACTGCGTGCGTGGAATTCTTCCTCATCACGGCAGTCTATGATATAACAATACCAAGGAGTATACATGAACAACAGGTCCCACATGTGTCATAAAAACCGTACGGGGTAAGTATAACTACCAGATCCGACCGTACCAATAATATTGTACAACCATATCATGAAGCTGACACGTGGCAAGTGCAATAGCCTCCACCAGCTCCTCCTCGCGCCACGTGGTGACGGGGCAAGTGAATCGGCTACGCACCATATCACAACCGTAAGTCACGAAGCTCCATCCAAACACTGACTAGCGAAGCTGACACGTGGCAAGTGCACTAGCCTCCACCAGCTCCTCCCTGCGCCACGTAGCTGACGGGGGCAAGTGAATCGACTAAGCACCAGATCACAACCGTAAGTCACGAAGATCCATCCAAACACTGACTCGCGAAGCTGACACGTGGCAAGTGCACTAGCCTCCACCAGCTCCTCCCTGCGCCACGTAGCTGACGGGGGCAAGTGAATCGTCTAAGCACCAGATCACAACCGTAAGTCACGATATTTCGCCGCGCCGGCACGCGGCGTGTGCAATAACCTATACCAGATCCACCTGCGTCACGTAGCTAACGGGGGCAAGTAAACAGGCTACGCACCCGATCACAACCGTAAGTCACGATACTTCGCCATAAATAACCATATGGTCACATGTCCACAGAATCCATCATCGGTGTAGACATGCCCATGTAACAATAATAATTGAAGCATACCCGTAGAATCTTCCACCGCTGACGCCCAAGTAAGTTCTCAACAAGTCAACCTACTCCATCGAGACGCGGTAGTATAGAAACACAATTTTTGCACAACAAAGGCTATCACAACAAGCATAGGCAAGTTACACAACAACAAGCATATGCAAGTTACACAACAACAAGCATAGACAAGTTACACAACAACAAGCATAGGCAAGTTACACAACAACAAGCATAGGCAAGTTATACACAACTCAAGGTACTTTCATTTTATGTCAAAGTCCGGGTTTTAACCCTAAAGTACTACGTACGTTAACTTCCTTTTAAAGAGATCCATTCCTTTTATAAAAGTCACCCGATACCCGTAGTATAAAATTAGAGTGACTCACATTTTTAAGTAAACCAGAACACTTCCTTTTTTCTAAAATCATGTAACAACATTTTTTTCCTAAAGTTCCAGTTTGCCTAATTTCAATTACTCAAGTCTCTTTATTTTAGAAAAGTTTCATAGTTCAATGTCTTAATCTCTTTTAAAACAATTGAGTAACATATGCCATATGTGTGAGCAGTTTATTCTTGTTTATAACCATCTTATTAAAGCGAATGCATGATCTAGAAAATGTAATATCATTTTGTCTCATCTTAGCTTCTATGCATGGAGGTTTACTAGTTTTAATAATACTTCATTAGTCATTACATTTCCTTTATTAACGCCGCAGTTGGTTTGTCGATACTCATTCGATTTCCAAATCAAGAAACATTATTCCTTTTTAAAAACCAAATACTCATTACTCACGAATGAGGTTTCACACAAAGTTCATATTAATTCATTTAAGTCAAGTCTCTTATCTTTTAAGATCAAGTCTCTTAACTTTTAAAATCAATAAACCATTCATTTACCTCCCTTAAGACGTTATACCTAACTTCCCATAAAGCTAGTATAACTCTTATGTTTTCAAAACCAAGTATTACTCTTCTTTCAAAAAGGATTCTTAATACTTTTGAAATACTTCAAGATTCTTATTATTTAGGCTTAAGTCAAAAGACATTGCCGTAAAACTACATTCAGTTAACACACGTACGTCTACCGTACTATATATATTCTTTTAAAATATCATGCTCAAGAGTATAGGAAGAATCACATACCTCGCGACGATTATCGACTATTAGCAAAACGCTCCACGTCTATAATCCGGCTAGCCTTGTCCACCTTCCAAGTAGTACATGCTACTCGCAGAACATTCAACCAATAAAGGTTATAAGTCTACTGTAAATACAGTCCTATGTAAGTACAGTTCAAACTTCTTCTGTAATATCCTTCTATTACAGTTCAATTCTCTTCTATGTATCTTATATACATTTCTATACTACTACAGTATGTAATTCCCAATTACAATAGAAGGACAGTAGTATTTACCTCGATGAGCCCAAAATTATCCAAGTTTAATGTCGCTCCTGAGCAATGTTAAGCTCCTACTCCGTGCGCTCCAACCCGCTCCAAACAACCCTTAGAAGTTCTACGCAACTTCTACTTAACACTTCAACCGACTATGAAGGTTTTCCTTAGGGTTTCGTTTAGTGACTGAAGGAAATATAGTAGTATTTCCGGGCTCTACGTATAGAGGTAAATTGGGAAAGTACTCAAAGGTATGTGCGCTAAAGTATTATGGCATTATAACAATACTTGGAGAGTATTTCTATAACACAAAGGGGGTAGATTCTCGCCAAGGCTTCCCAAGGGGACCTCGACGAACACAACACTTGGGGAGAGGGTTTTAGACTTGGAGAATGATTTTTGGATGAAGAAGTTCATCAACTAAGGGGGGTATTTATAGGTCAAGCAAAGGCCAACCAATGGCCAAGATGAAGCCAAGTGCTAGGCAAGTGTAGGGCTAGGATTTAACCATGTGTCCTTATCCATCTACCACACAAAATATCCTACCTAACCCTTGACCAAGAAAGAGCACAAAAAACGTGCCAAAGAATGCCTCCCATTGCCGTCCATTGAGGGTGACAAGTGTCACCCTCCCGTTGGTCCAAAATATTTCGTCTCTCGGAAAAATCCGCAAAAATAGTAAATGACATAGCCGGAATTTTCCCTTCGCAAAGTTTGTAAAACGTTTCGTCGAAAAACGACTCTTTTCGGTACTTGTGTACAAATTTCGAACCTTGCCAACCTTAAGGCTTAAATTTTTATACGTACACCCTCACGTACATACTCTGGAAATACGGGGTATAACATTCTCCCCTCCTTAGAAACATTCGTCCCGAATGTTCCTTCTCAAGACAAATAACGATCAAGTTCCTCATAGCTTAACCAGTTTGCAAATGCCGCACATGGTCACGTATCAACACGCCGCAAATACTTAAATCCAAGCCAACGAGGAATCACCTCGACGATGCAAAACAGTACCAACTCTCGCTTCTGATCCAAAGGATACTCTCTTCGCACATTCATTCCACAAAAATGATTACTTCCATCTTTCAGCACAAGTTCACTTCTTTCTTTTCTCGTCGTACCCTTCTCGAACACTCGAACTCTTAGTAGTACACGTACCACACTTCACCAACGCCATACAAAACTTTGGAGTCACAACCTCCAAACTTGGTCATCTTACTAGCTTCACTTTCTTCTAAGGCCATTCCCGGCCTTCACGAACCGATTCTGGTCGAACACATTCACGAACTCATACGATGGTCATCTAAACTTGGGCCTAGCACCCTCGTGACCCTACCACATGGCGGGACCACCTCGAACTGACCCAACCCCAAACCGGGCTACGGGTTGACCCGCAACATGGCCCCAACCCGACCCACTTAACGCATCAAGCTCTTGTTTCCCGATCCGGAACAATCTTACCTATACAGGTCATGAAAGCTACCACTTCCATTTTACACTACCCAAGGAATTTTCCCACAATTACTCCACGTATACTTATACATTCTGACAAAGATCACCCGCAAAGTCTTGTACTCAAGACGGCCTTACATCTAAGGTCTCAACTGTAATATTCTAAGGTTCATCATTTTCTCACCCCCAGGCTTACCCTCTTTCACTAACCAGGTTTCTAAATCACATTTTTTTTTTGCACAAAGCTATCCGAACATAACACTAAACACATCATCATAACATCAATACATACAAAACTCTAGAGGGTTACGGATATACCTGAAAATAGGCGGTTCAAAGGACCGCTAAAACTGGGAACTTCCACCGCGACCTCTGCCGTGGCCTGCCGGTGTATGAACATCCTGCCTAACTATGGAAGGTGAAGAACCCGCAACTGATCTAGTAGTTCAGGCTATCCCACCAGCTACCCGGTCGGACAATCTTCGTCAAATGGCCTGCCGGCCACAAGTATAGCAATCTCCCAAACCGTACGACATTCCCATGGGCTTTACCACAACGCCACACCGAGATACGGTGGCCTCATCCGCGAGCGCTTACTCCCCGAAATCAAACACAGGAGCTCGACTTGCCTCGAATATCCCAAACGCCCCGACGACGGTAGGGGACCACTCGCATCGGGCGAGGTGTATAATCGCTCTTGATGAGGCGGTCCACTCGAAAGTCATCAAAGGACCTCGCTGTTCGCCTCTTCTCACGATCTCGCCGCTCGTCGATTTCTCCGCTCACATCCAAGTGCATAAGCTCGCATACGGCAATGTCCATGCCCTGAAGAGCTACACCAACAACTCTCTTCTAGGTAATCATCGAGCCTCAGAACATATCGGTGCACTCGATCCTCCATACTAGCTACTAACGCAGGACGCACGCCAATGAGTCGAACTCCACATTGTACTCCCGAACCGCACGCCTGCTCTCGCCGCAACACCAAAAATCGTTTACCGAGCCCTCCTCATCCGCGAGGCAAGAAATGTGCAAGAAATGTTCCCGAACTCGTCCCATATACCGGAAGTGCATTCTCTCCCGACAACTCCCACGAATCAAACCACGATCATGCGGTATCACGCACCGATGCGAACCTAGGACCACCGAATCGGTCTCCGATGCTTGATCACTCTATGATCCGTCAGAATCGCTTGATGAACTCCTACGGATCATCCTCGTGCCTCACCCATAAAACTCGCGGGCTACAACTCGTAAAATCCCGTAGCCTCAAACTATCTCGATCTAGGGTGGACCATCGCGCATCGAACTGCCGCCCAGCCTATCTCAAGTATGGCCACAACCTCGCCATTAATCGGGTCCACTTTGTAACCCATCTCTCTCGCTTCCGCATCGTGGGACCGAGGCTCAGTCTCGTGGTCTCAGAGAGATCGCCGCACTACTCGCAGCCTCCTTCGCCGCTTTGCCCTTCTCGCCCGGCCGCTGCGCGAGGCATAATCGTAAAACGAAATACGCTGGAGGGTCCAACTTATCACACAACTCTAAGGCACGATCTTAGAATGAGAAGAATGGAAACTAATCCTAAATGTCTCAGACCTCTCGATTATAGATGTGGTGCACAACACATCGATAATCAAGACTCTACTAGACACGGTGCATAGACACTTTCCGATGACTAATCGCTCGATACCACTTTTGTCACGACTCGCCCGGCCCGTGGATCGTGTCTTACCCCGCACCCTAGTGATACAACATCGAGAAAACCAATGAAATAAAAACTTAAACATACAAATAGATATGGATCAAGATAAAAGAAAATAGGCCAATCAAAATGGTTGCCTTTTCAAAGATATATATATATATCGACCTTTGAATAGCATAATACTTATAACCCCGCCCACAACAAAGGCATGCACTTAAGATTTTTACAACAACTATGACGGAGGCCCCGCCATACCCACGAATGTACAAGAACCTACTGCACTCGTGGTAACATACCAAAAGATAAGCCTCAAGGAACGGAGCTTCCCAATACGCTGAAAGTGTGATCCTATAAGCGGATCGACAGATGTACCTCTACTGCGGCATTAACGCTGTCACGACCAACCGGCCCGTGATCGTGCCTTACCGGGCACCCTAGTGATACAACATCGAGTAATCACGGAACATAAAACACAATACATGATACAATGTAAAGAAGACACATGTTTATCTCAAGAAAAGTATTTCTCGGCATATATATAAATAACAACTCTTTCAAAATGAACAGTTTAATCCTTTACAAACCCCGCCCACAACGATTACATGCACTTCTACGAATGATATGACAACAACGACGGACAGGGGCCGCCATACCCCGAATGTAAGCACCTACAACAACAGGGACTATACCAAGATAAGCCTCCGAGAAACGGAGCTTTCCCAAACGCTGAATCGTGACCCTAAGAGCGAGGATCAACGATCGTGTACCTCAACCAGCATGAACGCAGCCCCAAGGAGGTCGATAACAGTACCAAGTATGTGAAATCAAAATATCAGAATGAAATCATAATAGTCTATATAAAGCAGAGACATGTATGATAACCAAAACTACGCTCACAATAAATAGCAACATGTCAAGTCGTGACTCACGCCTCAAAGTCATCATAAAACCGCATTGGTAAGTGCGAGGGCATAGCCGACTACTAAAACCTACGCATAACAAGGTCGTAAATCAGATCATGAGATCTGTCTGCATCGTCACATGATCAAAGCCGCCACTCGCCGCAGATCTAATGTGCGCGTCAGCCCCGAACTTCTCAGTTCGCACGGGCCACTCGATGGCCCGCATGAGGTATTCCCGCATCGAGGGTAGCTACTCCCCGGCAGCGTCCTGGACTCGCAGTCCGCATGGCCACAAAGACCGCATGACCACAAGGGCCGCATACTAACCTGGAACTCCCGTAGTTCCGCATAGGCCATACAGACCTGCATAAGGTATTCTCGAATCATAGGTCACTAGACCCGCCTGAGTCTACCCCGCATCGGAGGGCAGCTTAACCCCCGGAATCATGAGTGATATAATATCAACATGACAGCTTATCGTTAAACAACCTAAGCACAACAAGGGAAAACCCCTTTTCACAAACATCACAAGATACTAACTCACGTAGCATCCTAACATGTTTACTTATCAAGTCAACAAGAAAGTATTACAAGACTATCACAAATCAATACAATTAAGTTATTCACACAAGGTACTTTCTACATTATGTTAACAAGTTCTTTTTAGCCCCAAAGTACTCCATGTATTACTCTTTAAAAGATCCGCTTCTTTCACAAAAGTCACACACAATACGTAGTATAAAAATTAGAGTGATTATCTTTTGAAGTAAATCGTAACACTTCTCTTTGTAAAATCAAGTAACAACATTCTTTTCCCAACGCCAAGTTTGCCTAATTTCAAATGTTCACTTATTATTTTAGAAAGGTTTCAGTAGTTCATAGTCTTATTCATTTAAGAATATAATTCTCTTTAAACCATCCGAGAAACATAAGCCTTATATGTGAGTAGGATATTCTTGTTTATAACAATTTTATTACAAAGACCATGATCTAGGAAATATCATTTTGTCTTATCTTAGCTTCTATGCGGATGGAAGTTTCTCTGGTTTTAATAATACTTAATCACAAAACATTTCCTTTATTAACGCCGCAGTTGGTTTGTCGATACACATTCGATTTCCAAATCAAGAAACATTCTTAAGCCGTTATACCTAACTTCCCATAAAGCTAGTATAACTCAAGTTTTTCAAAACCAAGTATTACTCCTTTCAAAATGATTCAAAACCTTTGAAATAATTCAAGTTCTTTATTATCACATAACCAGCCGCTTATAGTTCAAATCGATTACCTTTTAAAACCACAAGTATTTTCTTACATACATAAAGTCGTTATAACCAACTTCCCATAAAGCCGTTATAACACTTTATGTTTTAGACCAATCAAATACATTTAACACGTACGCGTCTACCGCACTACATAGTTACACACATATCATGCTAGAAGAGATAGGAAGAGGTTCACATACCTCGCGACGATTATCGACTAATAGCAAAACGCCCAAGTACCTCAAACCACGGCCACTCCTTAAGCCAAGTAGATCGCGCCACGCATAGTACTTCCACCTATAAGGCCACAAGGCGCTTATTAACATTTAGGTCTCTTCGTAGAACATTCTACGTAAAATTCAAGACCTTTCCCCGCAACAACAGAAATCTCCTCTCTATCGGGGCCGCTACCAAGCCAACCAGTGGGGTTATACGACTAATCCGGACGTGCATAATTCTACCTCACGTAAAAGCTACACAAGTCATCGAATACACCCTATGTAATTACAGATTCAAGACTCTTCTTCAAAAGGTTTCTTATTATTCAGCTTAAGTCAAAAGACATTGCCGCACAATTATGTTGATTCTATATATAGTATACTTCAACTATATATTCCTACAACATGTAATTTCCAATTACAATAGAAGGTCAAGAGTGTTTACCTCGATAAGCCCAAAATTATCCGAGTTTAAATGTCGATCCTGAGCAAGGTTTAGCTCATACTCCGTGCGCTCCGACCCGCTCCAAACAACCCTTAGAAGTTCTAACCAACTTCTACTTATAACTTCAACTATGGGTGAAGATTTACTTAGGGTTTCGTTTTTGTGATCGAGGAAGTATAATAGTATTTTCTGGGCTTTTGTAAAAGTGTAACCTTGGGAATACTACAAGGTATTTGGGCCAAGGTATTTGGGCACTACAACAATACTTGGAGAGTATTTCTATACGAAAAAAAAGGGGTATTATACGAAGACAACTAGGCTAGGGGGGGTACCCCACGGCCAACCCCACACGGAGGGGGGGGGGGGAAACTCTCGGCCAGGGGACCCTCGGCTAAAACCTCACAAGGGGGAGGGGGACGAGAACTATAGAGGAGGGAGAGCTTTCAAGACTTAGCACAATTTTGGATGAAGAAGTTCATCAAAGGGGAGGGGTATTTAGAGGTCAAGCCATGGCTAACCAATGGCCAAGATCAAGCCAAGTGTGGTGCAAGTGTAGGGCCAAGATTTGGACAAGTGTGTGGGTCCCACTTTATCAATCAACACACAAAATATCCTACCAACCCCAATGGTCCAATTCGGCTCATGTCCGCCTCACGTCAATGAGAGGGTGCAGTGGCGCCTCTTGTTGGTCCAACACGTTTCGTCTCTCGGAAAAATCCGCAAAAATTAAAAATGACATAGCCGGAATTTTCCCTTCGCAAGTTGTGTAAAACGTTTCGTCGAAAAACGACTCTAATCGGGTGTTGTGAACAAATAATTTTCGGCCAAGCCAACTTTAAAGTCCAAACTTTTCTACGCACGCCCCACGTACATACTCTGGAAATACGGGGTATAACATTCTCCCCTCCTTAGAAACATTCGTCCTGAATGTTCCTTCTAAATCTCAAAACAAACGCGTGTCGGTATAGTCTTCACTACTATTCTTACGAGAACAAACCTGCCACACATGGCCACAGAAACACCCGCGCAAATACCTCCATCCAAGTCCATGAGGAAACACCTCTAACATTACCACAAACACCTCTCTCCGGGGTCTAAAATATACTTCCTTCGCACCTTCTCCTTACAAAAGAAATGATCACATCTATGCTCGCCATACATGCTCGCTTCTCCCTTTACTCGTCGTGATACCACTTTTGTCACTTTGCGCGAGTTCTAGTGTCACTCCGGCGACCCAACAAATGGTGCCGGCTGCGTCACGATCCCCGAGGCTGTCGTACACTCGAACTCGTACCACATTTAAATCTGCCGTTTCCAAAACTCGGGGTTACTATCTCTAATGTGGTCATCATTAACTGGGAACACTCTGGATGGATCTCCGATACTTTCCTGATCATAACCATATGAAAGACCGGACGTACTGCCTCCTAAGTCGGACGGAAAATACTAACATATAGGCAACCTGGCCTATTCTTCACATGAACTCAAAAGGGCCCAAGTAACTCGGGCTAAGTTCCCTCTGTTTTCCAAAACTCGCCACACCCAACCCGGGGTGGTACTTCCAAGAAGACCGACCGTCAACTCTAAGCGTCGTCGTCGATTATCCGCACGATTTCTCCGAGCGCGGAACCTCTTCTAGACAAGCTTTACCACTATCCACGATCTGCTGGAACAAGCCTGAACCAACTATCTGAATCTTGCCAACATCGAACCAATCGACCGGCGACTTACACTCCCGCCCATACAAGGCTTCATAAGGAGACATCCGAACACTGAAATGGTAGCTAAAAACACTCCTTCAACAGGAGACAACAATTCCCACAACTACCCCTGAAATCCACACACCGCCCGAGGCGAATGCGGTCGAGACTCACCGAGTTCTTAACCCGCTTGGTAAAACTTCCGGAAACAAAAACAGTGCCACTGGGCTCCACTGCGTCATAAGGTGAAGGTAGGCACCCGTGCAGCCTTACAACCTTTACGATAAATCAACAACTGCGAGTAAACGGTCTTTGCTAGAAGACAAGGCGGTGACCTCGGCCCGACTCATGGTCGAATCGATCCACGAACTCGTCTGTTGGTTAACTAAACTTGGGCCTAACACCCTCATAACCCTAACCCAAAGCGGGACCACCAAACTGACCCACCACCATACAGGCCGCGGGTTGACCCGCAACATGGCCTCAACCCGACCCGGAATGCGCAAAACACGAGCTCCCCGAAGGAAAACTCTCACTAATCACGTTACGAAAACCTAGCGGTCTTCTTAGCTCAACTACCCTCTTTCATTCCACACTACTCAGGGACTTATCCCAAAAACATAGCCCACGTGCACTATGCACTCCGATCTGAGTTAAACGTAAAAATATAAATCTTTTACCCAAGATGGCTTTGCTCTAAGGTCTCTACGTAAAAAGCTCTAAGGCTCACACTTTCCTTATCCCCAATCCTTCCTGGTTACTAACCATGATTTCTAATCACAAAACACTTATGTTATCTGAACAACACTTAAGATATACTCATCTCATCATACGTACTAATCTCTATAGGGTTAAGGATATATCTATATCTACTGCTTCACTCCCCTTAGTCGTTCTAATCAAACTGCCTGAGGCGCCTAGCTAAGGAAGATGACGAACTACCCACCGATCACGAAGGCTAAGTCCTCCTGAGGACACTCTTTCGACATCGATCTCGACGGTCGTAGGTACCACAAGTACCAACTAAAGACGACGTTCCGGGATGACGTGCATCGCTGTGAATACTGGGAACATCGAATCGGTGGCTAGAACTACGTGTAGGCGTGAACGGAAGCTCTGGAGCTCGACCAACTCCTGCATACCCGAACGTCACGAACACGTGGAGGACCTTTACGCATCGGTGGATGTGCATAATCTAATCTGTTGGTGAGGTGACTCGACTCGAAAGTTGCCAAGGACCTTTCTCACGGCCTCTTCTCGTCGCCGTTAACCCGTCGATCTCTACGTTTCTTGGCTGCCGCTGAAGCCCGCATACGAGGCCATGCTCAAGCCTAGCGAAGAATTAATCCCGCACAACACTTTCTAAGATATTCATCAAGACTCGCGGTACATCGGTATACTGCGGTAGCCAAATCCATAGCTAATGCGGTTGTCTCTTCGCAATCTATATTATCTGTTCGGTCGTGGGCGAAGGTTCAAATGTCATGGCGCGGAGGAATCTGCCGCCGTGCTAAACTCTGTTGGGGCCGTGACGTAGCATAACTCTCGAACGAAGCACCTAACTCGGGTGATGGTTGGGCTGTGCCTCGTAACCCTGCAGACTCTACTCGCGCCTCCGCCACGCCTTGCCTCACGGGCGGGTTGCCTACGCGGAGGCATAGCGGTAAGGGAAAGAAATACGTGAGAGGGTCCAACTTACAACACGACTCTAAGGCACGATCTCGAGTGAGAAGAATAGAAACAATCCTAAATATCCTATAGCCTCACGATTATTGGTGTGGTGCACAACACACCGATAATCAAGACTTCTTGGATCTGGTGCGTAGACACTTTCCGAGGATTAAGCGCTCGATACAACTTTTGTCACGACCGAACGGGCGTGGTCGTGTCTTACCGGGCACCTAGTGATACAACATCGAGTAATCACGGAACATAAAACACAATACATGATACAATGTAAAGAAGACACGTGTTTATCGAAGAAAAGTGGCCTCTCGGCATATATATAAATAACAACTCTTTCAAAATGAACAGTTTAATCCCTTTTACAAACCACGCCCACAACGTACTATAGACCTCTGAATGATATGACAACAACGACGGACGGGGCCGTCATACCACGAATGTAGCACCTACAACAGGGGACTATGCAAGATAAGCCTCGGAGAAAGCGGAGCTTTCCCAACCGAATGTGACCCTAGAGCGAGGATCAACGGCGGGTGTACCTCAACTGCGGCATGAACGCAGCCCGAAGGAGGTCGATAACAGTACCAAGTATGTGGCGAAAATCAGTAAATGAAATCATAATAGTCTATATAAAGCGGGAGATATGTATGATAACCAAAACTACGATTCACAATAAATAGCGATCATGTCAAGTCGAGGACTCGCCTCAAAGTCATCATAAAACCATACGGGGTAAGTGCGAGGCATAGCCGACTACTAAAACCCACGAGCTGACAAGGTCGTAAAGCGTATCATGAGATCTGTCTGCCGTCGCATGATCAGCGGCCACTCGCGCGATATCTAATGTCGCGTCTAGCCACTCGAACTTCCGTAGCTCGCGTGGGCCACTCAATGGCCCGCGTAGGTATTCCCGCGTCGAGGTAGCTACTCCGGCGGCGTCTGGACTCGCCGTCGCGTAGCCACAGAACCGCGTGACCACAAGGTCGATACTAACACGGAACTCCGTAGTTCGCATAGGCCATCTGCACTGCATAAGGTATTCTCGAATCATAGGTCACTAGACGCTTTGAGTCTACCCGCGTCGGAGGCGAACAACCGGAATCATGAGTGATATAATATCAACATGACAACTTATCGTTAAACAACCTAAGCCTGACAAGGAAAACCCCTTTACACAAACATCACAAGATACTAACTCACGTAGGATCCTAACATGTTTACTTATCAAGTCAACAAGAAAGTATTACAAGACTATCACAAATCAATACAATCAAGTTATTCACACAAGGTACTTTCTACATTATGTTAACAAGTTCGGGTTTTTAGCCCCAAAGTACTCCATGTATTACTCTTTTAAAAGATCCGTTTCTTTCACAAAAGTCACACAATACCCGTAGTATAAAAATTAGAGTGATTATCTTTTGAAGTAAATCAGAACACTTCTCTTTGTAAAATCAAGTAACAACATTCTTTTCCCAACGCTCAAGTTTGCCTAATTTCAAATGTTCACGGTTATTATTTTAGAAAGGTTTCGTAGTTCATAGTCTTATTCATTTAAGAATATAATTCTCTTTTAAACCATCTGAGAAACATAAGCCTTATATGTGAGTAGGATATTCTTGTTTATAACAATTTTATTACAGCAGCCATGATCTAGGAAATATCATTTTGTCTTATCTTAGCTTCTATGCAGATGGAAGTTTCTACTGGTTTTAATAATACTTAATCTGTCAAAACATTTCCTTTTATTAACGCTGCAGTGGTTTGTCGATACACATTCTGATTTCCGAAATCAGTAAAACATTCTTAAGCCGTTATACCTAACTTCTCATAAAGCTAGTATAACTCTGAAGTTTTTCAAAAACCAAGTATTACTCCTTTCAAAATGATTCAAAAACCTTTTGAAATAATTCAAGTTCTTTATTATCACATAACCAGCCAGTTATAGTTCAAATCAGTTACCTTTTAAAAACCACAAGTATTTTCTTACATACATAAAGCTGTTATAACCAACTTCCCATAAAGTCGTTATAACACTTTATGATTTAGACCAATCAAATACATTTAACACGTATGCGTCTGGCACTACATAGTTACACACATATCATGCTAGAAGAGATAGGAAGAGGTTCACATACCTCGCGACGATTATCGACTAATAGCAAAAGCGCTCAAGTACCTCAACGCCGTCTGCTCCTTAAGCCAAGTAGATCGCGCCACGCATAGTACTTCCACCTATAAGGCCACAGGCGCTTATTAACATTTAGGTCTCTTCGTAGAACATTCTACGAAAATTCGCGGCACCTCCCCCATGCAGCGTAAATCTCCTCCTCTATCGGGGCCGGCTACCAAGCCAACCAGGGGGGGGGGTGTTATACGACTAATCCGGACGTGCATAATTCTACCTCACAGAAAAGCTACACAAGTCTACTGTAATACAGTCCTATGTAATTACAGTTCAGTACTCTTCTTTCGAAAAGGTTTCTTATTATTCAGGCTTAAGTCAAAAGACATTGCCGCACAATTATGTTCAGTTCTATATATAGTATACTTCAACTATATATTCCTACAACATGTAATTTCCAATTACAATAGAAGGTCAAGAGTGTTTACCTCGATAAGCCCAAAATTATCCGAGTTTAAATGTCGATCCTGAGCAAGGTTTAGCTCCTACTCCGTGCGCTCCGACCCGCTCCAAACAACCCTTAGAAGTTCTAACCAACTTCTACTTATAACTTCAACTATGGGTGAAGATTTACTCAGGGTTTCGTTTTTGTGACTGAGGGAAGTATAATAGTATTTTCTTGGCTTTTGTAAAAGTGTAACCTTGGGAATACTACAAGGTATTTGGGCCAAGGTATTTGGGCATTACAACAATACTTGGAGAGTATTTCTATACCAAAAAAGGGGTATTATACGAAGACAACTAGGCTGAGGGTACCCGCGTGACCACGAGGAGGAAACTCTCGGCCAAGGGGGACCTCGGCTAAAACCTCACAAGGGGAGGGACGAGAACTATAGAGGAGGGGAGAGCTTTCAAGACTTAGCACAATTTTGGATGAAGAAGTTCATCAAAGGGAGGGTATTTAGAGGTCAAGCCATGGCTAACCAATGGCCAAGATCAAGCCAAGTGTGGTGCAAGTGTAGGGCCAAGATTTGGACAAGTGTGTGTGGGTCCCACTTTATCAATCAACACACAAAATATCCTACCAACCCCAATGGTCCAATTCGGCTCATGTCCGCCTCACGCGTCGCTGATGAGAGGGTGCCAGTGGCGCCCTCTTGTTGGTCCAACACGTTCGTCTCTCGGAAAAATCCGCAAAAATTAAAAATGACATAGCCGGAATTTTCCTTCGCAAGTGTGTAAAACATTTAGTCGAAAACGACTCTGTCGGGTGTTGTGAACAAATAATTTTCGCCAAGGCAACTTTAAAGTCCAAACTTTTCTACGTGCGTCCCTACGTGCATACTGCGGAAATACGGGTATAAACGCAGCCCGAAGGAGGTCGATTAACAGTACCAAGTATGTGGAAATCGAAATATCGTAAATGAAATCATAATAGTCTATATAAAGCGGGAGACATGTATGATAACCAAACTATAGTACCAACATATAAACAAATATATCAAGTCGGGACTCACGCCCTCCAAATCATCACTCGTGCCCGTGGAATTCCTTCCTCACTGCCGGCAGTCTATGATATAACAACACCAAGGAGTATACATGAACAACAGGTCCCACCTGTGTCATAAAAACCGTACGGGGAAAGTATAACTACCAGATCCGACCGTACCAATAATACTGTACAACCATATCATGAAGCTGGCACGTGGCAAGTGTAATAGCCTCCACCAGCTCCTCCCTGCGCCACGTAGCTAACGGGGGCAAGTAAATCGGCTACGCACCAGATCACAACCGTAAGTCACGAAGCTCCATCCAAACACTGACTCGCGAAGCTGAAACGTGGCAAGTGCAGCCTCCACCGCCTCCTGCGCCACGCGTGACGGGGCAAGTGAATCGGCTAAGCACCGGATCACAACCGTAAGTCACGGCCGCATCCAAACACCGACTCGCGGCGACCGTGGCAAGTGCACTAGCCTCCACCGGCCTCTCCTGCGCCACGTGGCGGCGGGGCAAGTGAATCGGCTAAGCACCGATCACAACCGTAAGTCACGATACCGCCGTGAAGGCGACGCGTGGCAAGTGCAATAACCTATACCAGATCCACTGCGTCACGTGGTAGCGGGGCAAGTAAACGCGCTACGACCGATCACAACCGTAAGTCACGATCTTCGCCATAAATAATCATAATGGTCACATGTCCAGAATCCATCATCGGTGTAGACATGCCCATGTAACAATAATAATGGAAGCATACCCGTAGAATCTTCCGTCACTGCCGGTACGTCCAAGTAAGTTCTCAACAAGTCAACCGGCCCTCCATCGAGAGACGCGGTAGTATAGAAACACAATTTTTGCACAACAAAGGCTATCACAACAAGCATAGGCAAGTTACACAACAACAAGCATAGGCAAGTTACACAACAACAAGCATAGGCAAGTTACACAACAACAAGCATAGGCAAGTTATATACAACTCAAGGTACTTTCATTTTATGTCAAAGTCCGGGTTTTAACCTAAAGTACTACGTCGTTAACTTCCTTTTAAAGAGATCCATTCCTTTTATAAAAGTCACCCGATACGTAGTATAAAATTAGAGTGACTCACGTTTTAAGTAAATCGTAACACTTCCTTTTTCTAAAATCAAGTAACAACATTCTTTTCCTAAAGTTCCAGTTTGCCTAATTTCAATTACTCAAGTCTCTTTATTTTAGAAAAGTTTCATAGTTCAATGTCTTAATCTCTTTTAAAACAATTGAGTAACATATGCCATATGTGTGAGCAGTTTATTCTTGTTTATAACCATCTTATTAAAGCAGCCATGATCTAGAAAATGTAATATCATTTTGTCTCATCTTAGCTTCTATGCAGATGGAGGTTTCTACTGGTTTTAATAATACTTCATTAGTCATTACATTTCCCTTTATTAACGCTGCAGTGGTTTGTCGATACTCATTCTGATTTCCGAAATCAGTAAAACATTATTCCTTTTTAAAAACCAAATACTCATTACTCACGAATGAGGTTTCACACAAAGTTCATATTAATTCATTTAAGTCAAGTCTCTTATCTTTTAAGATCAAGTCTCTTAACTTTTAAAATCAATAAACCATTCATTTACCTCCCTTAAGACGTTATACCTAACTTCCCATAAAGCTAGTATAACTCTTATGTTTTCAAAACCAAGTATTACTCTTCTTTCAAAAAGGATTCTTAATACTTTTGAAATACTTCAAGATTCTTATTATTCAGGCTTAAGTCAAAAGACATTGCCGTAAAACTACATTCAGTTAACACACGTACGTCTACCGTACTATATATATTCTTTTAAAATATCATGCTCAAGAGTATAGGAAGAATCACATACCTCGCGACGATTATCGACTATTAGCAAAACGCTCCACGGCTATAATCCGGCTAGCCTTGTCCACCTTCCAAGTAGTACATGCTACTCGCAGAACATTCAACCAATAAAGGTTATAAGTCTACTGTAAATACAGTCCTATGTAAGTACAGTTCAAACTTCTTCTGTAATATACTTCTATTACAGTTCAATTCTCTTCTATGTATCTTATATACATTTCTATACTACTACAGTATGTAATTCCCAATAACAATAGAAGGATAGTAGTATTTACCTCGATGAGCCCAAAATTATCCAAGTTTAATGTCGCTCCTGAGCAATGTTAAGCTCCTACTCCGTGCGCTCCAACCCGCTCCAAACAACCCTTACAAGTTCTACGCAACTTCTACTTAACACTTCAACCGACTATGAAGGTTTTCCTTAGGGTTTCGTTTAGTGACTGAAGGAAATATAGTAGTATTTCCGGGCTCTACGTATAGAGGTAACTTTGGAAACTACTACAAGGTATTTGGGCTAAAGTATTTTGGCATTATAACAATACTTGGAGAGTATTTCTATACCACAAAGGGGGTATTATCTGAAACCACTAGGCAAGGGGGTAGATTCTCGGCGAGGCTTCCCGAGGGGACCTTGGACGAACACAACACTTAAGGTGGAGAGGGTTTTTAGACTTGGAGAATGATTTTTGGATGAAGAAGTTCATCAACTAAGGGGGGTATTTATAGGTCAAGCAAAGGCCAACCAATGGCCAAGATGAAGCCAAGTGCTAGGCAAGTGTAGGGCTAGGATTTAACCATGTGTCCTTATCCATCTACCACAAAAAATATCCTACCTAACCATTGACCAAGAAAGAGCACAAAAAACGTGCCAAAAAATGCCTCCCATTGCCGTCCATTGAGGGTGACAAGTGTCACCCTTCCGTTGGTCCAAAATATTTCGTCTTTCGGAAAAATCCGCAAAAATAGTAAATGACATAGCCGGAATTTTCCCTTCGCAAAGTTTGTAAAACGTTTCGTCGAAAAATGACTCTTTTCGGTACTTGTGTACAAATTTCGAACCTTGCCAACCTTAAGGCTTAAATTTTTATACGTCACCTCGCGTCATACTGCGGAAATACGGGGTATAACGGTGGGGTGGAGTGCAGTGCGTGGTCTCATCAGCCACTGCTGCAGCCCTAAACCCTGCTGGGGCCGACGGCGTCGTGGAACTCGCCGTCTCGGGTATAGACTGGGCCTGAGCCCTCGTGACTCTCGGTGTCCTACTAGCAGCTCCCTCGGCTGCCTTGCCCTTCTGGGCTCGGGTTGCCTTACGTGGAGGCATAACTGTTAAAGAAAGGAAATACGTTAGAGTGGTCCAACTTATAACACAACTCTAAGGCACGATCTCAGAGTGAGAAGAATGGAAACTAATCCTAAATATCCTATAGCCTCCTGATTATTGGTGTGGTGCACAACACGCCGATAATCAAGACTCTACTAGATACGGTCTGTAGACACTTTCCGAGGATTAACTGCTCTGATACCACTTTTGTCACGACCCATCCCGAGGCCCATGACTGGTGCCTTACCCGGGCACCCAAGTAGTCATACATCAGAGTAATCAGCGGAATATAAAAACAAGACATGAAACAAATGTAAATTGAGACACAGTTTATCTGAGAAAAGTCGCCTTTCGGCATATATATATATAAACCAAAATCTGGCAGTTACATCCCAACTGTACAATAGGACTACATACCTCTAAGAAAGTGAATAACTATGGCGGGACAGGGCCCCGCCGTACCCTGAATGTACATATATCTACAACAACAACAGGGAGAACCATACCAAAAGTCGAACCTCCGGAGAAGATGGAGCTCCTGACACCAAAGCAAAAGATCCTAAGGATGCGGATCTAGCACCTGCTTTCCCTTACCTGCGGGATAAACGTAGCCCCGGAGAGTCGATGCAATTTACCAAGTATGTGAAACTGTAAAGTACTTAAATGAAATCATATCATTTTAAAACCAATTTTACAAATATGTTCGAAACAATCAATGTAACCGCACATAGTGCCACATCACAAACAAGAGCAATAATAGGTAAACTGTAACAGGTCTTTTCTAGGCTGCGAATGATCGAAGCAAGGCCAATCGCCCATAGTATCATCATGTATGCCTAATCCTGGACTCCGCGATCGCATAGGCCACCTAGGCGCGTGAGGTATTCCGCATCGAGGGTAGCTACTCCTCGGCATCGCCCCGACTCTCGTAGTCGCGTGGCCACATAGACCGCGTGAGGTAATCCCCGCACACTAACACGGAACTCTCGTAGCTCGCATAGGTCCCCGGACCCGCGTAGGTATTCTCGAATCATAGTCACACATACCGCATGAGGTGTACCTCGCATCGAGGGGCAGCTTAACCCCCGGTATATCATGTCAAGAGGTGAGTGATATAATACTAACATAACGGCTTATCGTTAAACAACATAAGCACCATAAGAATAACCTCTTTACACAAACATTACAAGATACTAACACACATAGCATCATAGTATGTCTACTCAACAAACCATCTTACTATACTTTCCAGAAATCAATACAAGTCTTTCATAACACATAAGTAAACCGTTCCTTTTATCTTTCTTAAGTTGTTATACCTAACTTCCCATAAAGCTAGTATAACTTTTAAGCTTTTTGTTTAAAAACCAAGTATTACTCTTCTTTCAAAAATGATTCATAATTCTTTTGAAATACTTCAAGATTCTTTATTATTTAGACTCAAGTCAAAAGACGTCAAGTAAAACCATGTTCGATTAACGCATACGTCGTCACCGTACTATATATATATTTTAAAATATCATGCTCGAGGATAGGAAGAATCACATACCTTCTCGAAATCCACCGCCAAGTCGAATATGTCGCGCGCAGTATCAACCTATAATAGTCAAATACGTCTATCAACGTCTAGACTACTCAGAGGATATTCTAAGCGAAGGTTCTTAATTCTACGGAAAATCGGGCGACTTCCTGCGTTAAACTATACAAGTCTCAGTAAATACATCCAATGTAAATGCTGATTCAATCTTCTTTAATATTCTTCCGATGTGATTACGTTCAATTCTCTTCTTTTAATACCATCCTTCTATAAGTCTTATACTTAGTTCTATACTTCTACATTATGTAATCTCTAATTACAATAGAAGGATAAGATATTTACTTGATAAGCCCAAAATTATCCAAGTTATAAGTCGATCTGAGCAAGGTTTAGCTCTAATCATGCGCTCAATCCGCTCCAAGAAACCCTTAGAAGTTTCTACACAACTTCTACTTACTACTTCAACCAACTATGAAGATTTTCCCAGGGTTTCGTTTAGTGACTAATAGATATAAGATAGTATTTCTGGGCTTTTTGCATAGGGGTGACTTTGGAATACTACAAGATATACGCTAGGGTATTTTGGGGATATTAACAATACTTGGAGTATTTTCTACCAAGAGGGGGGGGGGGAGGCTTTTGCCGAGACTACTAGGAGGGGGGGTGAAAGGGGGTGTTTCGGCTTAGCTCTTCAAGAGGGGGGGAGAAGGCTTTGGACGAGAGCTTCTCTCAAGGGGGGGGGGGGGGAGTTTTGAGACTTGGAAGATGATTTGTGGATGAAGAAGTCTTCAACTCAATGGGGGTATTTATAGGGCTTTCAAGGGCCAAGATTAAGGCAAGTGGAGGGCAAGTGGAGGGTGTGGATTTGCACAAGTGCCCCTATCCCTACTCCACAAATCACTCACCAAACATTGACCCATGGTTTAGGCCACAAAATCGTGCCATGCTTTCCCACAAGTTGTCGTCCACTTGAGGGTGACAAGTGTCGCCCTCTCGTTGGTCCAAAATATTTCGTCTCTCGGAAAAATCCGCAAAAAATAGAAATGTCGCAACCGTAATTTTCCCTTCGCAAGTTTTGGAAAACGTTTCGTCGGAAAACGATTCTTTTCGTGGGTTGTGCACAAATTTTGTCCCTTATGCCTAACTAAGGCTAAACTTTTGTACGTACGCCCTCACGTACATACTCTGGAAATACGGGGTATAACACCTAACTTGAAAAATAAAGTCTCTTAACTTTTAAGAATTTGAGATCCATAGCCTTAAAACTTCATACGTAAATTCTTATAAGTTAAGTAACATATACTTTGGTGCGTTGTGAATAAGTTATACTTATTTATAACGATCTTATTCAAGTAGCCATGATCTAGAAAATGTAATACAATTTTGTATTATCTTAGCTTCTATGCAGATGGAGAATTCTACTCATTTTAACATAATTGATTGTCACTACATTTTCCTTTATTAACGCTGCAATGGCTTGCTCGATACTTATTCTCATTCGTGCCATAAATTAGCCAAGTCAACTTGGCTCCAAAGTACCTCCTAACGACTCTTACCAACATCCCCCATAAGACTCGGTAAGGACTTAGGATAACCTTGACATAAACTTTACATAGAGTAAATCACACACATACCTCTTAACTTCTAAGAGTAGAAGGAAACATGAAATAATACCACATGTATATTCCATACATAGAATCATGCCATAGGAAGGAAGAGGTTCACATACCTCGCGACGATTATCGACAAGTAGCAAAATGCTCCAAAGTACTTCAACCTTGATAGCTATTCCATCCTTCAAGTAGGATACGCTATACTTAGTACTTCAACCTAAAATGGTCACAATACGTCCATTAACCTCTTACTTCAAACGTAGAATATTCTAAGTGCTAAGTCACTAAATTCTACGGAAAATCGGACAGCACCTCCTTTGTTTCTACTTACTTTGCCACCTTTTTCAAGGCCGAATTCAATAACCAAACACGCCACATTTAAGGCCCAATCAACACAATTAATCAGTAGGGGATTACACGCCTACTAGACGTGTAAAATTCCGCCCCACAATTGATATCAACTAATACAAACTACTAGGCCAATTTCGGCAACAATGAGATACAACACTACCAATTCTTATCCAATTTCCTTTTCAATCCAAGTTGTTAGCATAACATGATATTAAGTCGCAATCGATTATAACTACTATAATCTTCAAGTAAGTAACATGCGACGATTCTAAATACGACCAAATTGTAATCCAACTTCAAATGGCTAATATGTCATTTCGGATTTTAGGCTACAACAATCCATAACACTTATAAGACTTCAACACATATACTTCATGCTAGCAAAAACGTAAAGCTAACAACAATACATAATCTTGTAACACTTAAGAGCCAAGATTATTACCTCAACGATTCTTAGTCCAACTCCAATTCCGAAGTCGCTCCTTAGCACTTAGAGCTTCTTCTATACACTACAATCCACCACTTGAGACCCTTAGAATATCACAAACCACTTCCCTTAAAACTTCCAATCAAAACCTACAAAAGCAACTAGGTTTTCATCTTGCGACTAATACGAAAACTATCTTTTTTCGGGATTTTTCTATTGAGATACCCTTACAATACACTTAGAAACCTTGGTTTAAAGTGGGAAGATTATTGGACAACAAACAAATTTTTTTCCTTTTCAACTTGCTAGAACCCGAGAGCACATTGCTCTTGTTCTTCAAATTCTCTTGTAAATTTGGCTAACTGTGGACTTGTCTCACTACTAGTAGTATTATTTAGTAACATGGAGGGTTGAGATTAGCACAAATGTTTGGTTTGGATGAAGTTCTTCTAAATATCAAGCTAGTGGTCCCATTGACTAAGTCAAACATGTCAAGCTTTACTACTTGCAAGACTTGTCTTCCTAACAAGGGTATTTCGTCCAAGACATCCAATAAGGGGGGGTGATACGTGTCGCCCTCCAATTCGTCACAATATTACGTTTTCCGACAAATTCCATAATTCCGATAAATTTTTTACAAGTCTCTAATCTTAACATTTGGGATTCTTACGTACGTTCTTAAAACATGTCCTGTAAATACGGGGTGTAACAATGTTGCTCTCGGCTTTGTGTAGCTTTTCACAAGAAAATTTTGTAATTTTATTCCATTATTCACAAGACTTTAACCCAAGGTCCATAAGGATATTGTAAGGATATCTCAATAGAAAGATTTCGGAAAAACGGCGTTTTTACGTTAGTCGCAAGGCGAAAACCTAAGTCATTTTCACAAGTTTGGATTGGAAATGGAAGAGAAGTTGGTTGTGAACTTCTAAAGGCTTCAAATAGCGGATTGGAGCGTAAAGGAAATGAGCTAAGAATTTCTAAGGAGCGACTTTGAATCTTGGAATTTTTAAGGGCTTGTAAAGGTATAAATCTTGTCGTTTTAGCAATTAAAGTTTACTTATTGTTGTAGCTATGGATATTAGCAAGCATGAGGTATTTGGTATGAATTTTGATAAGTGTATTGGTTATTGGAACCCTAATCCGAAAACTAGCATGTTTAGCCTTAAGATTACAATTCAAGTTGATTATTAGTTTAAGTCGTCACATGTTATATAAAGAAGAAATTATAGTTGTTAAAGTTGCCTAGGACTATATAACATGTTAGACCTAAGAACTTGGATTGAAAAAGATTTGGAAAGGACTTGTGTTGTTGTGTAAGTTAGCCGAGAAATGGCTTTTGAGTATTAAACTACTTGGTATGAATTGTGGGGCGGAATTTTACACGTATTGTAAGGCGTGTAATCCCATTTGATTGGTTGGTATGTTGAGCCTTAAATGTGGCATGTTTGGTTATTGAATTCGGCCTTGAAAAAGGTGGCAAAGTATGTAGAAACAAAGGAAGTGCTGCCCGATTTTCCGTAGAATAAGAGACCGTATACTTAGTATTATTCTACGTTAGAGACTAGAAGTTGATAGTCATGTTGTGACCATTATAGGTTGACACTTCTGCGTGCGGCGTATTTGACTTAGCTTGTGGATTAAGCCGAAAAGGTATGTGAACTATCTCCTCTTCTAGCATGATTCCTTAAGATAAAGAAAGTATGTCCTACTCCTTAAATGATCCATTCCTTGGTTGTATTTGGATTGCCTAAAATAGAATTTGTTCTATGTACTTCCTTGATTGTACTTTGATGTTTAAATTGTAAGTTGTATAATCCATTGCCTTAGTGAAGTTTGGATTCTTAAGAGTGAAAGTATTTTACTTAAAGTACATAGAGTCTTGAAAAGGAAGTGGTTTCCAAACCTTTTGGCTAGTGCCTTAGTTCCAAAACCTAATGGTTGTTATAATGACTTTAGGGGAGTCAAAGGAGTGATTTACTTAATTGATTTAAAAGAGGAGAAATGACATGATTTAAGAGAAGTAACTTGTTTTAAAGGTGTGAGTGACTTGAGGTTTAAAAGTAGAAGAAACTTGTTTTCTAAATATTAAGAGACTTGAAGTATTTTGAAAGTTAAGAAACTTGAGTTGAAAGTATGTGATACTTAGTTTTAAAAGTATAAGTCTCTTGGTTATAAAAAGAATGAATTCGTCTAAAAACCATAAAGGGTTATAACGACTTTGTGGGAAGTTGGTTATAACGGCTTTATGGAAGGATAAGAAAGTTGTCTATTTTGATTGATAGGTACGAGTTGCCTAGGTTGTGAAATTAGAAGTTACTTCATTTCAAGTCTTGAAATGAATTTCTAAAGATGTAGTAACTTAGTTTGAAATATAGACATGCCTTGATACTACGGGTGTTAATATCTTGGGGTTTTATATAAAAATGAGTCTTTTGAAAAGAATGGAAGTACGTAGTACTTAGGGTTAAAATCCCGGATTTTTATATAAAACGTAAGTGCCTTGAGTTTAAAAAAAATGATAGTGTAAAGATTTTATGAACTTGCCTATGTGTGCTGGTGATAGCCTTTGAGTGCAAGTATTATGTTTTATTACGTTGCCGCGACTCTCGGTTGGATGGTCGGCTGTCTTGTTGTAAGTTTACTTGGGCGTCTGAGCGGTGATGTGGAATTCCACGGGTATGCTTCCATTATGATCGATCCTTGGACATCTTATACGATGTGGGATTAGGCATGCGACCGAGGATGCGGGTTAGATTCGGATTATTTGTATTACTCTGGACATGCTTACGATGTGGGATTAGGGGCATGTGACCGAGAGGCGGGTTAGATTCCCATTTGTTTGTCTTACCCGTGGTCATGCTTATCGATGTGGGATTCCGGCGTGCGACCACGTGGGATATTGTTGTTCCATGGATTAGCCCTCCATGATATCTCGTGGACGGCAGTGGATCCCAGTAGTTAGCTTTCGTACTTGCCGATCGATTGTTGGCAGTGGATTTGGTAGTTGGCTTCGTACTTGCCCCGTCGGTTCTATTACGCGATTTAGTACAGTGAACTCGGTAGATAGCTTTCGCACTTGCCCCGGTCATATCTCGTGATGACAGGCTGGATATGGTAGTTAGCTTTCGTACTTGCCCCGGTCAGTTGTTGACGCAGGATGGATCTGGTAGTTGGCTTTCGTACTTGCTCCGGTCAGTTTTATGATGCAGGATGGATCTGGTGGTTCGTTTTCCTACTTGGCCCGTAAAGTTTTTAGGAAACAGGTGTGACTTGGTGTTCATGTATGCCTATTGGTGTTATATTATATCATAGACTGCCGGCAGTGAGGAAGGATTCCACGGGCATGATTGATATTATGGGTGTGAGACCCATGGTTATATTTTAGTAATGACATTGAGGGCATGCGTCCCTGACTTGATATATTGCTTATGTATTGTATCGTAGGTTGGCTATCATACATGTCTCTGTTTTGTTTAGGCACATGATTTCATTCTGATTTACTATTTCACATACTTGGTACATTTTTGTCTTGACCTCGCCGAGGCTGCGTTCATGCCTTGAGTTTAGGTCTGTGATTTGGTGATCTGCAGGTGTAGGACCCAACTCAGAGTTTTTGGATAGCTCCATTTGTTCAGGAGTTTATCTTTTTGGTATAGTTCCTTGATGCAGAGCTTTTGTACGATTTTGGATGCAGTGGGGCCTTGTCGTCATAGTTGATAAAACTCTTGAAGTGCAGTATTCATATGTGGGATTGGACTCATGTACAGTGTAGTGTCTTTTTATTATGTATATTATATGGCAGCCTTGTCGGCTTTTCCCTTGCACGTATGTTGGTTAGGAAAAAAATGAGGTGTTATTTAAATTCCGCAGTTTACTGGTGTTGTTAAGGTAGAAAGGTGCCCAGGTAGGGCACGATCCGCGAGCTTGAGGTTCGGGTATGGCGGTATATTGGACTTAGCAGGGATTGACCAAGAGGTATGTGGAACTTTCCTCTTTGTTATACCCGTATTTCAGTATATGCGTAAGGGAATACGTCAAAAAGTTTAGCCTTAAAGTTTAGGCTTGGGCGATTTTTGGGCCTGACTCACAAAGCGAATAGTTTTTCGATGAAGCGTTTCCACAACTTTCGTAGGGTAAATTCGGCTATGCCATTTCTAATTTTGCGGATTTTTAGAGGCGAAACATTTTGGACCAGCGGGAGGCGACACTTGTCACCTCCGATTGATGGACTTGAAATGCGTCCATTTGGGCCGAATTGGACATGGTGAGCACGTTTTTGTGCCTTGTGCACAAGTCAAGGAGTTGGTAGGATATTTGTGTATAGTTAATCCTCACCTACACTTGCCTTGCACTTGTCTTAATCTTGGCCATTGGTTGGCCACTTCTTGACCTATAAATACCCCTTAGAGATGAAGAGTTCTTCATCCACAAATCTTTCAAGTCTTTAAAATCCTCTCCTCTCCCTTTGTAGCTCTTTTAGTCCAACACTCCTCCCCCTCCCTTGTGAAGGCCCTTGGCGAATACCCCCTCTAGCCTAGTAGTTTGGCGAGGCCACTAACTAGCCAAAAATCTACCCCACTCCTTGGTAGAAAATTTGTCTTCTAGTATTGTTATAATGCCCAAAATACCTAGCCCAAATACCTTAGTACTTAGTAGAAGTTGTGAAGAACTTCTAAGGTTTCCTTGGAGCATCTGACTTAGGAGCAAAACCTTGCTCAGTGCGACTTTTCTAGGATATTATTGGGCTTACAGGGTAACTAATCCTAACCCTCTTTTGAATTAGAGAATACTTCTTGTAGTAGTATTAGAATAAGTATTAAATACTTAGAAGAATATCACGAATAGAATTGTTGTTACCACGATAGAAGGGTTTAAAGAAGAATAATCAAGCGTACTTACATGGAATTTGTTTTCTGATGAACTTATATAGCTCATGGGTAGAAGTCTTTGCTTGACTTTCCGTAGAATTGTGAACCCTCTGTTTAGAATGACCTTGAGTAGTCTTTGATAGATGTGCAGTGACTATTATGGTGACTCTGCTGTGCGACATATTGACTTGGCGGTGGTTTTATTTGAGAAGGTATGTGATTCTTCCTAAAGCATGATATTTTTACAATATATATAGTGCGGTGAGCGTCGTGTGTTAACTGAATAATAACTACGGCAATGTCTTTGACTTAAGCTGAATAATACTTACGGCAATGCCTCACGGCTTAAGCTTTGAATAACAACTGCAGCGATGCCTCACGGCTTAAGCCTAAATAATAAAAGGTCGAAAGCATTTTAAAGAATCTTGAATCATTTTTTTAGAAGAGAACTAATTGGTTTTAAGCGAAGCTTAAGAGTTATACTAGCTTTATGGGAAGTTAAGTATAACCACTTAAGATTGATAAAAGAAAGCATTTGCCTATGTGTTTATAACGGACTTATATTGAATTGTGAAAGAATAATAAGATGGTTTGATAAGTAGACATGATATGATGCTATGTGTGTTAGTGTCTTGTAACGTTTGTGAAAAGAGTATTCTTGTTGTGCTTATGTTGTTTAAAGATAATTTGTTATGTTAGTGTACTATCACTCGCCTCTTGAGATGATCTGGGGTTAAAGCGCCCTCCGTCTGGGGTAGACTCGGTGATGCAGGACCGTGATTCGAGAATACCTCATGCGGGTCGGGGGCTATGCGGGCTACGAGAGTTCGGAGTTAGTATGCGGGGTTATGCCTCATGCGGTCTATGTGGCCGTGCGGACAACGAGTCGGGGCGATGCAGGAGTAGCTACCCTCGATGCGGGGTTATACCTATGCGGGCCCGTGAGTGGCCTATGCGGACTCGGGAGTCGAGTTAGGTTTGCGAGTGATAATCGGGCGAGTGGCCTGCTTGAATCATTCGCGGCTAGAAAAGACCTATTCTGTTTACCTATTATTGCTCTTGTTTGTGATGTGGCATGTGCGGTTCCGCGATTGCTTCATACATTTGTAAACTGGTTTTAAAAGTGTTATGATTTCATTTAAGTACTTTCTGATTTCACATACTTAGTACTGTTGTGCGACCTCCTTGAGGCTGCGTTCATGCGCGGTAAGGGCAAGCGGTGCTAGATCCACATTCTTAGGATCTACGTTGGTGTCGGGAGCTCCGTCTTTTCGGAGGCTCTACTTTTGGGTATGATCTCCTGTTGTAGATAGTTTTATGCTGATCGGGGTATGGCGGGGCCACTGTCGCCATAGTTGTATATTTCCTTAAGTGCATAGTCATGTTATGCGATTGTCGGATGCTTGCTAAACCATGATTATATATATATCTTAGAAAGCGATGTTTTCTCACATAAAGCGTATGTCTTATTTCATGTCTTGCTTTATATTTCCGGATTACTCGATGTATGACTACTTGGGTGCCGGTAAGGCACGATCCACGCGAACCGAGCAGTCGTGACAAAAGTGGTATCGAAGCGATTAATCCTCGGAAAGTGTCTGAGCCGTATCTAGTAAGTCTTGATTATCGGTATGTTGTGCACCACACAATAATCGAGGAGGCTATAGGATATTTAGGATTGGTTTCCATTCTTCTCATTACGAGATCGTGCTTTAGAGGCGTGTTATAGGTTGGACCCCTCTAACGTATTCCTTTCTGTACGATTATGCCTCGCGTAAAACGGCACGGGCGAGAAGGGCAGCGTAGGAGGCTGCTAGCGAGACACCAGTCACGAGGCTCGAGCCCGATCTATACGAGGCGGCGAGTTCTATGACGCCGCCCGGCCCAGCGAGACCACGGTACCAGCACTCGCATCCCGCGGCACAGGCGGAGGTTAGGTACTGAGAGATAACCCGACTTTTGGCTAAAGTTGTGGCCGTCTGAGAGAAGGCTGGATCTGGCGATTCGATTCAGCTCGGCGCCGGTCGCGCCGTGGTACCGAGGCGAATAGTTTGTGCGAGATTTCTTGAGTTGTAGCCGCGAGTTTTTGGTCGGCGGGAGGATGATCGCGAGGAGTTCATCCGTCGGCTTGAAGGATCGTGAGGGTGATCAAGGCCTCGAAGCAAGTCTGTGACGCCGGTTCGCGTCGGTGCGTGATACGCGATCGATTGGTTTGATTCGTGGGAGTTATCGGGAAACCGCAGCGTCCCGGCTACTTGGGATGAGTTCTCGAGGCTTTCCTCGCTCACTTCTTGCCTCGCGGATGAGGAGCGCGGGGTGATAGATTTTTACTCGAGGCGAGAAGGGCCTGCCTTGTCGAGTACAATGTCGAGTTTGATTCATTGGCTCGATATGTCCCGGCATTGTAGCGAATATGGAGGATAAGTGCACGCTATGTCCGCGGGCTGAAGCGACTATATGGCGAGTCATGTGCGGTGTTTCTCTCGGTAGGTATGGACATTACCGCGTGCGACTCGCGCCCTTGGATGCGAGGCGCTTGGTCGGCGAGTGGGCGACGGCGGCGAAGAAGGCGGGGCGGGAGGGTCTTGGTGGTTATCGTGGTGGCGGCCTCGGCGGCGATCTGGGTCGCACCGCGGCGGCTCGAGCACTCTGCACCGTCCTCGGCCGCGGCGAGTTTTGGCGGACGGGGCCGGGCTTGAGCGTCGAGTAGCGAAGTGCGGCGTCGGGACCACCCGGATGTGGCCGTCGGTAGATCCATTCGGGAAGTGTGGTACTCTTTTGGAGCTTATTACGATTGTGGCGGCGAGGTCACTGCGAGGCTGTCAGGCCGGCGTGGCGGTGGTAGGGCTCGGCGCCGAGTTACATTCTTGCCGCCATCATCTCTACGATTACTCGCCGGGCGAGTACTCGTGGGTCGGCAGTGTGGCGGTGTCGTGGCTCGGGTCGATTCTAGCGGTCCTCGAACGCGTTTATGCTTTGTCCGGTAAGCGGGATCGGAGGCCTCGCGATGTCGTCACGGTACCTTATCGATTTCCAGGTTTGATGTGTATGCTTTGATAGATCCGGGTTCTACTCTGTCTATATATCTCCGCTTGTTGCTAGTAGGATAGGGATAGAGCACGAATCCATAGACCACTTTCGAGTAGCTACGCGATGGGTGATTCGGTGGTAGCTCGGCGGGTATATAGAGCTTGTCTGTGACCGTTCTGATCGTCGGACCTGGCGACTTGATAGAGTTGGAGATGATTGACTTCGGCGTGATTATGGGGATGGATTGGCTAGCTTCTTGCTACGCCAATGTAGGCTGAAGAGAGAGTAATGCAGTTCCGATTTCGAGGTAGGTTGTTGAGTGGGAGAAGCGCGGTATCGTAGAGGTAGGTTTATTTCCTACCTCAAGGCTAGGAAGATGGTGCGAGAAGGGTATATCTACCGTCTCGTTCGGGTGTTTGATCTGAAGGCTGCGGTACCAGATTTTGATCGATTCGATGGTCGTGAGTTCCCGGGCGTGTTTCGGATGACCTCGGGTATCCTCACGAGAGGAGATCGAGTTTTGTATAGATGTGTTGCGGATACTCGGCTATTTCCATTCGCCATACTGAATGGCACTGCCGAGTTGAGAGAGTTGAAGGACCGGTGAGGATTTCTTTGGAGAAGGGCTTCATCGGGCTAGTGTTTCTCCACAGGAAGCGCGGTATTGTTCGTGAAGAAGAAGGGCGGGGCAGCTGCGCGTGTGTTGATTCTGACGGTGAACAAGGTGACCATTAAACGAATACCCTTCCGGGATTGATGATTTGTTCGACGATTGCGAGTGCGAATGTTTCTCGAGATTGATCTGCGATCGGGCTATCATCAGTGCGAGTCGAGAGAGGTGGATGTCCCAGAGCGCATTCGGACTCGATGCGGGCATTATGAGTTCGGTCATGTCTTTTGGGTTGACGATGCTCGTGATTCGTGGATTTGATGAACCGAGTGTTCAAACCATTTTGGACACGTTTGTGATAGTGTTCATTGATGATATCTTGGTTTATTCTCGCTCGAGCGAGGCGTGCGGGCATTTGAGGCTGTCTTGTGATTCTCGAGACCAGCGATTTCGCCAAGTTTTCCAAATGTGAGTTTTGGTTGACTTGATGGCGTTTCTTGGGCATATTAGCCGGTGATGGCATTCGAGTTAATCTGGCGAATCGAAGCGATCGGGACTTGGCCTGAACTCTTACTCAAGCCAGAGGTTCGCGATTTTACGGGCCTTGCGAGGATATTATCGGCGATTCGTAGAAGTTTGCTTATCTACGCACCATTGACTAGGTGACTGGAAGGCGGCCAAGTTTGATGGTGATGCTTGTGGCGGGGTTTCGATTCTTTGAAAGAGGCGGCGGCCGCCCGTTCTTACTCTTCCGGAGGTCGGATGGTTATATCGTGTATTGTGATCGTCGGGCATCGGGTTGGGATGTGTGTTGATCGCATGGCGGGGTTATAGCATATGCATCGGCGGTGAAGAAACACGAGGAACTACCCGCTGTGATTTGGAGTTAGCGGTAGTGATTCACGCTTTGAAGATCTGGAGGCACTATTTGTATGGGGTTCGCGTGGATATTTATCTGAGACCACAGAGCCTCGGTATATCTTGACGAGAGGAGTGAACTACGGCGAGGCGGTGGTTAGAGTTGCTTAAGGATTACGATCGATATCTGTACCACGGGGAAGGCGATGTTGTGGCGGATGCTCTTAGTCGTAGGTCGATGGGAGCCTATCGGATGTGCAGCTAGAGAGGAGGACATGGTATGTGATGTGCATCGGTTAGCGAGCCTTGGTGTCCGTTTGATCGATTACGATAGCGATGGGGTTAGAGTTCGTGAGGTTGCAGTCTTCCATCGTCGAGGAGGTGAAGAGGCGGCGATTCGAGATCGGCTTTGATTCGATATCGTGATCTGACTCTTACGTGAGGCAAAGGGTCGCGAGGTAGCTTTGATGGGGTGCTAAGGTTTGGCGGTATGTGTTCGGATGTTTGAGGACTTGGCGAGTTCTTGGAAGCACGTAGCGCGTTACTCTATCCGTCAAAGTCGACCAAGATGTACCACGACGCTTAGATCGTGTATTGGTGGGATGGCTTGAAGAGGAGGTTGCGAGTTCGTAGCTCGGTGCGTGTTGTCGGCGGTGAAGGTAGAGCACGAGGCACGGTGGTTTATTCTGACGATTGAAATCCGACACGGAAGTGGGAGGTAATCAACATGGACTTCGTCGGGATTACCTCGCACTTTCGGAGACATGATTCTATATGGGTTATCGTCGGCGGTGGCGAAATCAGCCCACTTTCTTCCGTCGGGGCGACTTTTGGTGAGATTATGCGGACTTTACATCAGAGATTGTCGGTGCATGGAGTCCCTGCCGATCATATCGAGACGAGAGCCGGTTCTGGCTAACCAGAGTCGCTTCGAGAGGGTTTAGGGGCGAGTGAGCACAGTCTTGCATTTCATCCACGAGCAGACGGATGAGGCGAGCGCACTATCGGACTCTTGAGATATCTTTGCGAGCCTATGTTATTGACCGATGGTAGTTGGGAGGATCATTTGCCTCTGGTTGAGTTCGCGTATAATAATAGCTACCACTCGGTATTCGAGATGGCGCCTTATGAGGCCTTGTATGGGAGAAGTGCGGTCGCCTATAGGTTGGTTCGATGTGGGCGAGTACGGCTAGTGGGACGGTTTGATACGAGCGATGGATAAGGTGAAGCTTATCAGGAGGGCTATTGACTGAGTCGGCGAAGTCATATCACGGATCATCGTCGTCGGCATCTTGAGTTCGAGGTTCATGATTGGGTTTTCCTAAAGGTGTCACCCATGAAGGGTGTGATGAGATTCGGGAAGAAGGAAACTTCGACCCTAGGTACGTTGGGCGTTTAGTTGTCGCGAGGTAAGCAATGTTGCCTATGAGTTGAATCTGCCGTCCGTCTGGAAGCGGTCGTCGGTTTTCACGTATCAATCTTTGAGGAGATGTATCGGGGATCCGTCTAGGTACACCGATTGGCGATGTCCAGTGTGACCAGGGGTTATCGTATGAGAGATTCCCGTAGCGATAGTCGATCGTCGGAGTTAGGCGTCTGCGGACCAGGCGTTGCTTAGTCAAAGTCTTGTGGCGGAGCGAGCTCGAGGAGGAGATGGCGTGGGAAGCCAGGAGGATATGAGGCGAAGTATCTCGCTATTCCCAGCGCCTCGGGTAATTCACTTTCCTACTTGTAATTTTCATTATCGTTTATGCCTAAGTGTTGTTTTGTGGCCGCGTGTGGCATTTGCAAACTGTTTAAGTTATGAAGAATCTTATCGTTAACTGTCTTGGGAAGGAACATTCGGAATGAATGTTTCTAAGGAGGAGAATGTTATACCGTATTTCAGTATGTACTTAAGGAATACGTCACAAAAGTTTAGCCTTAAAGTTTAGGCTTGGGCGATTTTTGGGCCTGCTCACAAAGCGAATAGTTTTTCCGAAGCGTTTCCACGACTTTCGTAGGGTAAATTCGGCTATGCCATTTCTAATTTTGCGGATTTTTAGAGGCGAAACATTTTGGACCAGCGGGAGGCGACACTTGTCACCTCCGATTGATGGACTTGAAATCGTCCATTTGGGCCGAATTGGACATGGTGAGCACGTTTTTGTGCCTTGTGCACAAGTCAAGGAGTTGGTAGGATATTTGTGTATAGTTAATCCTCACCTACACTTGCCTTGCACTTGTCTTAATCTTGGCCATTGGTTGGCCACTTCGACCTATAAATACCCCCAGAGATGAAGAGTTTTCATCCACAAATCTTTCCAAGTCTTTAAAATCCTCTCCTCTCCTTTGTAGCTCTTTTCGTCAACACTCCTCCCCCTCCCTTGTGAAGGCCCTTGGCGAATACCCCTCTAGCCTAGTAGTTTGGCCGAGCCCACTGCCTGGCCAAAAATCTACCCTCTTGGTAGAAAAGTTGTCTTAGTATTGTTATAATGCCCAAAATACCTAGCCCAAATACCTTAGTACTTAGTAGAAGTTGTGAAGAACTTCTAAGGTTTCATGGAGCATACAACTTAGGAGCAAAACCTTGCTCAGTGCGACTTTTCTAGGATATTATTGGGCTTACCAGGGTAACTAATCCTAACCCTCTTTTGAATTAGAGAATACTTACGTAGTAGTATTAGAATAAGTATTAAATACTTAGAAGAATATCACGAATAGAATTGAGCTGTTACCACGATGAAGGGTTTAAAGAAGAATAATCAAAGCGTACTTACATGGAATTTGTTTTCCTGATGAACTTATATAGCTCATGGGTAGGAAGTCTTTGACTTTCAGTAGAATTGTGAACCCTCTGTTTAGAATGACCTTGAGTAGTCTTTGATAGATGTCTGTGACTATTATGAGGTGACTCTGTGCGACATATTGACTTGGCGGTGGTTTTATTTGAGAAGGTATGTGATTCTTCCTAAAGCATGATATTTTTACAATATATATAGTGCGGTGAGCGTACGTGTTAACTGAATAATAACTACGGCAATGTCTTTGACTTAAGCTGAATAATACTTACGGCAATGCCTCGACTTAAGCTTTGAATAACACTTACGGCGATGCCTCGCGCAAGCTAAATAATAAAGATGCGAAAGCATTTTAAAAGAATCTTTGAATCATTTTTATGAAGAGAACTAATTGGTTTTAAGCGAAGCTTAAGAGTTATACTAGCTTTATGGGAAGTTAAGTATAACCACTTAAGATTGATAAAAGAAAGGTTGCCTATGTGTTTATAACGGACTTATATTGAATTGTGAAAGAATAATAAGATGGTTTGATAAGTAGACATGATATGATGCTATGTGTGTTAGTGTCTTGTAACGTTTGTGAAAAGAGTATTGTTGTGCTTATGTTGTTTAAAGATAATTTGTTATGTTAGTGTACTATCACTCACCTCTTGAGATGATCTGGGGTTAAAGGCCCTCCGTCACGGGGTAGACTCGGTGATGCAGGACCGTGATTCGAGAATACCTCATGCGGGTCGAGGGCCTATGCGGGCTACGAGAGTTCGAGTTAGTATGCGGGGTTATGCCTCATGCGGTGCATGTGGCCCGTGCGGACAGCGAGTCGGGGCGATCTGCAGAGGTAGCTACCCTCGATGCGGGGTTATACCTCATGCGGGCCCGTGAGTGGCCTATCACGGACTCGGAGTCGAGTTAGGTTTGCGAGTGATAATACGGCGAGTGGCCTGCTTGAATCATTCGCAGCCTAGAAAAGACCTATTACGATTTACCTATTGTTGCTCTTGTTTGTGATGTGGCCTATATGCGGTTCCATGATTGCTTCATATATATTTGTAAAGTGGTTTTAAAAAGTGTTATGATTTCATTTAAGTACTTTCTGATTTCACATACTTAGTACTGTTGTCTTGACCTCGCCCGGGCTGCGTTCATCTGCGCGGTAGAGCGGCAGTCTTTAGATCCACATTCTTAGGATCTACGTTGGTGTCGGGAGCTCCGTCTTTTAGGAGGCTCTACTTTTGGGTATGATCTCACTGTTGTAGATAGTTTTATGCAGATCGAGGTATGGCGGGGCCCTGTCGCGCCATAGTTGTATATTTCCTTAAGTGCATAGTCGTGTTATGCGATGTCGGATGTAGCGCTAAACCATGATTATATATATATCTTGAAAAGCGATGTTTTCTCACATAAAGCGTATGTCTTATTTCATGTCTTGCTTTATATTTCCGATTACTCGATGTATGACTACTTGGGTGCCATTGAGCACGATCCGGGCCGAGCGGTCGTGACACCTACCTCTTGAGCATGAATAGTTGCATCTATGTAGTACGGTAGACGTACAAGGCTTTGATATCCCTTACTTGTTTTAATGATGTCTTAAGTTTCAAAGTCAAGGGACTTGAAGTGGTTTAAGTATGTGATACTTGTTTCGTTTTAAAAGTATAAGTCCCTTGGATATAGGGAAATGTATTTGACTAATGTATAACGTTAATATAACGACTTTATGGGAAGTTGGTTGTGTTGGCTTTATGGAAGGTTAACAAAGAAAGATTTACTCTAAGTAAAATAAGTACGGATAAACGATTTGAATTTGTGAAAGGCAAAATTGATTTTAAGGTATTAATTGCCTAAGGTTTTAAAAGAAATGAAGTCACTTGATTTAGAAGCCTATTATATTTCCAAAAGGAAACGTGACTTGTCTTGAAAAGTAGTCGTGACTTGATACTACGGTTATTAGTATCTTGGGAGTTTTATATAAAAATGAGTCATTTCTTAAAAGGTTAGAGGTACGTGGTACTTGGGTTGAATTTCCGGATTTTCTCTTAAATGACATGTTGGTTCCTTAAGTAAACTAAAATGAGAGGATATACTAATAATGTTAATAAGAAGTTAGGGGATATTCTTAACTTGCTTACTTTATGATAAACCAGTAGCTCTTATGTTATGTATGATAGCCGGTTGTGCTGGGTTATGTATTATTATTATTATTACTACTTATGCCATGGATTTGCTACCCATGATGCGAGTGCGGCGCTTATACTCATGCGGGCCCAACGGGTCCATGCGGGTGAAATAGTCCCATGCGAGGCGGATGACCTCATGCGGGTGAAATAGTCCAATGCGGGTGAAATAGTCCTATGCGAGGTGGATGACCTCACGCGGGTCCACAGGACCTATGCTGGTGAAATAGTCCCAGGAGTAGGATTGCTTAATGATACTACGGGCGAGACCACATTTTGATTATGAGCCTCTATTTTTATGCGATAAAGTTTATACTTGTTACTCTGCATTGTTAGTAAGGCACGGTCTGATGTAATTTGATTTTCACCTATGACTCCGGCTTATTTTAGACTTATGATATTATTATAGTATTTTCGATTTACATACTTGAGTACATGTGTGTCTTGACCCCTTATCGGGTGCGTTAAATCTTTGCGGTAGGGAGTAGCGGTGGTGGATCCTGCATTCTTAGGATCTTTGCTCGGTGTCGAAGCTCCATTTCTCGGAGGCTCGACTTTTAGTGCAGTTCTCCACAGTGTTGTAGGCGTTTTGTACATTCGGGGTATGGCGGGGCCACTGTCGTCATAGTGTTTACATTCTTAAGTGCGTAGTCTGTTATAAATTGGGTTGTTAAGGATGTAGCATTCGATTTTGTTATATCTAGAGGTAGCCATTTTAGGTTAGCTTTGCTTTATATTCTATATGGGTTCTTGTTGTGAGTTTATTTTTATTTGGTTTTCTCGATGTTGTATCACGAGGGTGCGGGGTAAGATGTTATACCGTATTTCAAAGTATGCGTGGGGCGTACATAGAAAATTGAAACTTTAATATTGGCTTGGCGAAAATTATTTGTGCCTGACACGTTTAGAGTCGTTTTTAAATGAAGCGTTTTCCACGACTTTCGTAGGGAATTTAGGCTATGTCATTTTTAATTTTTGCGGATTTTTAGAGGCAAGCGTGTTGGGCCAACAAGAGGCGCCACTTGGCACCTCCCGTTAGCGGGCGTGAGGCTCGGTTGTGGCCGATTGGAATGGCTTTAGTTGGTAGGATATTTGTGTGTTAGTTGGTTAAGGGGGCACTTGGCAAGATCTTGGCCACACCTTGCTAGGCAACGGCTAGATCTTGGCCATTGGTTGGCCTTGGCTTGTGCTATAAATACCCTCTAGGTTGAAGACTTCTTCGTCAAAATGCCTAAGTCTTGAGAGCCTTCCTCCCTTTCGTGAGGCCCCTTGGCGAGAGTTTTCCCACAGTGGGGTAGAGAAGGTAGCCACCCACTCCTAGTAGTGTGGCGTGGGGTACCCCACTGCCTTGTTGCTTTAAGTATAATACCCCCTCTTTGTGGTGTAGAAATACTCTCAAAGTATTGTTTTAATGCCCAATTACCTTAGCCTTATACCTTGTTGTATTCTAAGGTTATACACATCTGAAAAGCCGGAAAATACTATTATACTTCCATCAGTCCAAAAGCGAAACCACAGGAAAATCTCCATAGTCAGTTGGAGTATTGTGTAGAAGTTGGTTAGAACTTCTAAGGGTGGTTTAGGCGGGTTGGGCGCTCGAGTTGGAGCTAAGCGATTGCGGGATCGACTTTAAGCTAGGATAATTATGGGCTTATCGAGGTAAATATCTTGTCCTCTATTGTAATTGGAAATTACATGTTGTTAGAATATATAGTTGAAGTATACTATATATAGAACTGAGCGTAGTATCGTGATGTCTTTTGACTTAAGCTGAATAATACTTACAGCGATGTCTTTGCGACTTAAGCTGAATTGAAAGAAGAATCTTTGAGCTAATTACATAGAAATTTGTATTACAATAGACTTGTGTAGTAGTGCAGTGAAGTAGAATTGTACCCGTTAGGGTTAGATGTATAACCCCAGTTGGCTTGGTAGTAGGCCTCGATAGAGGAGGAGATTTGTTGTTGCGGGGAGAGTCTTTGCCGAATTTTGGTTAGAATGTTACTGATGAGATCTAAATGTTAATAAGCGCCTTGTGGCCTTATAGGTTGAAGTACTACGTGTGGCGCGATCTCTTGGCAGGAGTAGCGAAGCGGTTGGATGTACTTGGGCGTTTTGCTATTAGTCGATACTCGTCGCGAGGTATGTGAACCTCTTCCTATCTCTTACAGCATGATATGTGTGAAATATGTAGTGCGGTGAAGCGTCACGTGTCTTTGAGCGTATTTGATTGGTGTAAAACATAAAGTGTTATAACGGCTTTATGGGAAGTTGGTTATAACGACTTTATGTTGGTAAGAAAATACATGTGGTTTTAAAAGGTAGCGATTTGAACTATAAGCGGCTTGTTATGTGTTAATAAAGAACTTGAAGTATTTCAAAAGATTTTGAATCATTTTGAAAGAGAAGTAATATTTGGTTTTGAAAACTTAAGAGTTATACTAGCTTTATGGGAAGTTAGGTATAGCGGCTTAAGAATGTTTCTTGATTTGAAATCGGAATGTGTATCGACAAACCAACTGCGGTGTTAATAAAAGGAAATGTTTGGAATAATTAAGTATTATTAAAACCGGTGAAACTTCCATCTGCGTAGAAGCTAAGATGAGACAAAATGATATTTCTAGATCATGTTTGCTGTAATAAGATTGTAATAAACAAGAATATCCTACTCATATAAGGCTTGGGTTTCTCAGTTGTTTAAAGGAGAATTATATTCTTAAATGAATAAGACTATGAACTACGAAACCTTTCTAAAAAATGAGAAACTTGAACATTGGAAATTAGGCAAACTTGAACATTGGAAAGAATGTTGCTACTTGATTTTACAAAGAGAAGTAATTGATTTACTTTAAAAGATAATCACTCTATTTTCATATACTACGGGTATTGTGTGACTTTTGTGAAAGCAGCGTATCTTTTAAAGAGTTAATGTATGAAGTACTTTGGGGATAAAAACGATCTTGTTAATCGTATAGTAGAAAGTACCTTGTGTGAACAACTTGATTGTATTGGTTTGTGATAGCCTTGTAATACTTCTTGTTGCTTTGATAAGTAAGCGTGTTAGGATGCTCGTGTGTTAGTATCTTGTGATGTTTGTGTAAAGGGGTTTCCCTTGATTGTGCTTATTAACTATCGGTCGTTATGATAGTATTGTGGCGTTAAATCTCTTGAGATGATTAGGGGTTAGCTGCCCTCCGATGCGGGGTAGACTCGGCGATGCAGGACCGTGATCGAGAATACCTAAATGCGGGTCTGAGGGCCTATCTTGGGCTACGAGAGTTCGAGTTAGCGTCGTCCTTTATGGGCGTCGCGGTCGCGTGTAACGTCGGACTCGGAAGTCGGGGCGATCTTAGGGAGTAGCTACCTCGATCGAGGAATACCTCATGCGGGCGATGAGATTGGCCTATCTGGGCTGCGGGAGTTCGAGGTTAGGCGCGCGGTGATCTGCGGGCAAGTGGCGGCTTTGATCATGTGGCGGTCTAGACGAATCTTATGATCTGATTCGCGGCACTTGTTGATGCGTGGGTTTTTAGTAATCGGCTATGCGCCGTACTTACCGTCTGATTTTATTATGACACGGGTGGGACACAGGTGTTCATGTGTGTTCCTTGGTGCTTTTATATCATAGGCTGGCGGTGAGGAAGGTATTCAGGCGTGATTGATGTTGTGGGCTGAGACCCCTTGTTATACTTGAGTGATGACTTGAGGCGTGAGTCACGACTTGACATGTTGCTTTGTTGTAAAGCGTAGTTTGGTTATCATACGTGTCTCTGCTTTATATGACTACTATGATTTCATTTCTGATGTTATTTTCGATTTCACATACTCGGTACTGTTATGCGACCTCGCTTGAAGTGCGTTAGCCGCGAGTAAAGGTACACGATCGTTGATCCTCGCTCATAGGGTCGCGGTTGACTTTTAGGAAGCTCCGTTTCTCGGAGGCTTATATTGGTATAGTCCTGTTGTCGTAGGTGCTTACATTCGGGGTATGGCGGGCCTGTCCGTCGTTGTTATCATATATTTCGTAGAAGTGCATGAATCTTGTTGTGGGCGAGTTTGTAAAAGGATTAAAGCGTTCATGTTGAAAAAGTTGCTATTTATATATATCTTTGAAGATAGCAGTTTTGGATTGCTTTGTCTTCTTATTTCCTTTGTCTTATTACTTTGGTTTCATGTATTGTCTTTATGTTCGATTACTACGATGTATGTCTACTTGGGTGCGGGGTGAGGCACGATCCAGGCGGGTTGGGTCGTGACAAAAGTGGTATCGAGCGATTAATCTCGGAAAGTGTCTACTGAGCCAGTATCGATGAAGTCTTGATTATCGGTGTGTTGTGCACCACGCGATGTCGAGGAGGCTATAGGATATTTAGGATTGGTTTCTATTCTTCTCACTCTGAGATCGTGCCTTAGAGGCGTGTTGTAAGTTGGACCTCTGCGTAAATTCTTTCCACTGCTCGTTATGCCTCGCGTGAAGCACGGCGGCCCGGGAGGCAAAGCGGCAGGGAGGCTGCGGTAAATCTGAGGGGGATTCGTGGGCGCAGGCCCGATTATCACCTTGGGTGGTGCTTCGTTCGGGGAGTTACTGCGGCGTCGCTAGCCCAGTGAGTTTAGCAGCGGCCGATTCTGCTGCGGCCGTGATATTTGAACGCCGGTTCGCGACCGAGCAGAGAATATGGATTGCAAAGGCGACCACTGTTACTAGCTATGGATTTAACTACGGAGAGTATACGATGTCTGCGAGTCTTGATGAATATCAGCGAGAGGTTGTGCAGTAGTTCTTGATTAGGCTTAAGCATGGCACGTATGCGAGCTTATACGATGGCGAAAGCGTAGAGATCGGCGGGTTAACGGGGCGAGAAGAGGGCGAGCGGCAAGGTCGCTGGTAACTTTGGCGAGTCACCTCGCGGCGATTAGATTATGCACCTCCGCGGTGCGAGTGGTGTACAAATTTCGGGGCGTTGGGGTGTGCGGGAGTTGGTGAACTCCGGGGCTTCGGTTCCAGGTGTGAGGCGTCGTCGGGGAATGTCATCTTTTAGGTTGGTACTTGTTGTACTATGGCCGTCGAGTGCAGTGTCGAAGAGTGTCGCTTGTAGGAGGACTTAGCCTTGAGGATCGGTGGGTAGTTTGTCATCTCTCCGCCGGTATCGCCTACTGCAGGCGAGTTTGATTAGACGACTAAGAGGTGAAGCGATGATATAGATATATCTTTAACCTACAGAGTTTTGTTTATGTGATAAGGTGAGTATACCTTAAGTGTTATGTTACGATAGCGATGTGTTAGTTGTGATTAGAAATCTTGGTTAGTTAGCAAGTAAGATTTTGGGGATAGATAAGGTGTGAGCCTTAGAATGTTTTACGTAAAGACCTTAGAGGTAAGGCCGTCTCGAGTAAAGGTGTAGTGTTATGTTTGATCCTTATAGGAGTGCATAGTGCGCGTGAGCTACGTTTGAGGATAAGTCACGAGTAGTGTGAAATGAAAGAGGGTAGTTGAGCTATGAAGGCAGCTAGGTTTTAAATAGCGTGATTAGTGAGAGTTTTCCTTGGGGAACTAGTGTTGTGCTCGTTGTGGTCGGATTGAGGCCATGATGCGGGTCAACCAGCGGCTGTTTGGTGGTGAGTCGGTTGTGGTGGTCACTTGTGGTAAGTCACGAGGTGTTAGGCCCAGTTTAGATAACCCGTCTGAGTTCGTGGATGCGTTCGACCGATGGTCGGGCGATGAAGCGACCCGTCGTGTCGCCGATCGGGGCCGTTTACTGGTGTGTTGTTTTATCGGAAAGGTTGTAAGGCTGCCGCGGGGTGCCTACCTTCACCTTATGGCGGTGATGGAGCCAATTCGGCTGTTTTTGTTTAGAAAGTTTGCCAAGCATGTGTTAAGAACTTCGGTGAGTCTCGAATCGCGTTCGCCCTCGGGCGGTGTTTGGATTTGAGGATAGTTGTGGGGATTGTTGTCTCTGTGGAGGTAGTGTTTAAGCTACCACGGTGTTCGGATATCGCCTTATGAAGCCTTGTAAGGCGGAAGTGTAAGATCTTGCGATCGATTGGTTCGATGTTAACAAGGTTGACGGTTAGTTGGGCTTGTTCCGGTAACGTGGATAGTGAAGCTTGTCTAGAAGAAGTTACAGCGGCTCGGAGGAATCGATGCGGATAATCGGCGGCGCTTAGAGTTGAGTTGGCGGTCTTCTTGAAAGTACCACCGGGGTGGGTGTGGCGAGTTTTGGAAGGCAGAGGAACTTAACGAGTTACTTTGGGCCTTTTGAGTTCATGTGAAGAATAGGCGGGTTGCCTATATGATTAGCTTTTGTCGTCAGGCTTAGGAGGTATGCGTCCGGTCTTCGTATTGTTATGATCGGAAAAGTATCGGAGATCCGTCAGTGTTCCCACAATGATGACCACGTTAGAGATAGTAACCAGAGTTTTGAAGCTGACGATGCTCGAAATGTGGAAAGAGTTCGAGTATCGACATCCTCGGGGATCGCGTGCGATGGTACCATTTGTTGGGTCGCTGAGAAGGTTAATGCCTCGAGCAAAGTGACAAAGTGGTATCTACGGCGAGTAAAGAGAAGCGAGCATGTATGGCGAGCATAGATGTGATCATTTCTTTTGTAAAGAGAAGGTGCGAATGAGGTATATTTTAAACCCCGGTGGGAAGTGTTTTATGGTGATGTTAGAGGTGTTTCCTCGTGGACTTGGATGTAAGCTTTTTGCGAAGTTGTTTACGTGGCCGTGTGTGGCAAGATTGTTCTCGTAAGTATAGTAGGAAGCCTATCTTTGGCGTATGTTTGTTTGAGACTTAGAAGGAACATTCGGGGCGAATGTTTCTAAGGAGGAGAATGTTATACCGTATTTCCAAAGTATATGCGTGGGGCGTGCGTAGAAAATTTGAAACTTTTAATATTGGCTTGGCGAAAATTGTTGTGCCTGACACGTTTAGAGTCGTTTTTAGCGAAAGCGTTTTCCACGGCTTTCGTAGGGAATTTAGGCTATGTCATTTTTAATTTTTGCGGATTTTTAGAGGCGAAGCGTGTTGGGCCAACAAGAGGCGCCACTTGGCACCCTCCCATTGGCGGCGTGAGGCTCGGTTGTGGCGATTGGAATGGCTTTAGTTGGTAGGATATTTGTGTGTTAGTTGGTTAAGGGGCACTTGGCAAGATCTTGGCCCTACACTTGCTGAGCACTTGGCTGAATCTTGGCCGTTGGTTGGCCTTGGCGTGCTATAAATACCCTCTAAGGTTGAAGACTTCCGTCCAAAATGCCTAAGTCTTGAGAGCCTTCCCACTCGCACCGTGAGGCCCGCTTGGCGAGAGTTTTCCCCACAGTGGGGTAGGCGAGGTAGCCACCCACTCTAGTAGTGTGGTAGTGGTACCCCACTGTTGTTGCTTTCGTATAATACCCCCTCTTTGTGGTGTAGAAATACTCTCAAAGTATTGTTTTAATGCCCAATTACCTTAGCCTTATACCTTGTTGTATTCTAAGGTTATACCTATCTGAAAAGCCAGAAAATACTATTATACTTCCATCAGTCCACAAAACCAAACCACAGGAAAATCTCCATAGTCAGTTGGAGTATTGTGTAGAAGTTGGTTAGAACTTCTAAGGGTGGTTTAAGCGGGTTGGGCGCTCGAGTTGGAGCTAAGCGATTGCCGGGATCGACTTTAAGCTAGGATAATTATGGGCTTATCGAGGTAAATATCTTGTCCTCATTGTAATTGGAAATTACATGTTGTTAGAATATATAGTTGAAGTATACTATATATAGAAATGAGCGTAGTATCGTGATGTCTTTTGACTTAAGCTGAATAATACTTACGGCAATGTCTTGCGACTTAAGCTGAATTGAAAGAAGAATCTTGATTTGTAATTACATAGAGGTGTATTACAGACTTGTGTAGTAGTGTAGTGAAGTAGAATTGTACCCATTAGGGTTAGATGTATAACCCCACTGGTTGGCTTGGTGGCGGCCTCGATAGAGAGGAGATTTCTTATTTGTTGCGGGAAGGTCTTTGAATTTTGGTAGAATGTTCTCTGATGAGATCTAAATGTTAATAAGCGCCTTGTGGCCTTATAGGTTGAAGTACTACGTGTGGCGCGATCTAGCGGCAGGAGTAGCGGCGGTTGGATGTACTTGGGCGTTTTGCTATTAGTCGATGCTAAATCGTCGAGGTATGTGAACCTCTTCCTATCTCTTACAGCATGATATGTGTGAAATATGCTTATGCGGTGAGCGTCGTGTCTTTGAGCGTATTTGATTGGTGTAAAACATAAAGTGTTATAACGGCTTTATGGGAAGTTGGTTATAACGACTTTATGTTGGTAAGAAAAATACATGTGGTTTTTAAAAGGTGGCGATTTGAACTATAAGCGGCTTGTTATGTGTTAATAAAGAACTTGAAGTATTTCAAAGATTTTTGAATCATTTTGAAAGGAAGTAATATTTGGTTTTGAAAACTTAAGAGTTATACTAGCTTTATGGGAAGTTAGGTATAGCGGCTTAGAATGTTTCTTGATTTGGAAATCGAGAATGTGTATCGACAAACCAACTGCGGTGTTAATAAGGAAATGTTTGGAATAATTAAGTATTATTAAAACCGGTGAAACTTCCATCTGCATAGAAGCTAAGATGAGACAAAATGATATTTCTAGATCATGCTGTAATAAGATTGTAATAAACAAGAATATCTACTCACATATAAGGCTTGGGTTTCTCAGATTGTTTAAAGGAGAATTATATTCTTAAATGAATAAGACTATGAACTCTGAAACCTTTCTAAAAAATGAAACTTGAACATTGGAAATTAGGCAAACTTGAACATTGGAAAGAATGTTGCTACTTGATTTTACAAAGAGAAGTAATTGATTTACTTTAAAAGATAATCACTCTATTTTTTCATACTACGGGTATTGTGTGACTTTGTGAAAGCAACGTATCTTTTAAAGAGTTAATGTATGAAGTACTTTGGGGATAAAAGCCGATCTTGTTAATCGTATAGTAGAAAGTACCTTGTGTGAACAACTTGATTGTATTGGTTTGTGATAGCCTTGTAATACTTCTTGTTGCTTTGATAAATAAGCGTGTTAGGATGCTACGTGTGTTAGTATCTTGTGATGTTTGTGTAAAGGGGTTTCCGCAGTTGTGCTTATTAACTATCGGTCGTTATGATAGTATTGTGGCATTAAATCTCTTGAGATGATTAGGTTAAGCGCCCTCCGTCTGGGGTAGACTCGTGATGCAGGACCGTGATCGAGAATACCTCATGCAGATCTGAGGGCCTATGCGAACTCTGAGTTCGAGTTGGCGTCGTCCTTTATGGGCGTGCGGTCTTGTGGCCGTCTGGACTCGGAAGTCGGGGCGATCTCTGGGAGTAGCTACCCTCGATCTGAGAATACTACGTGCGGTATGAGATTGGCCTATGCGGGTGCGGGAGTTCAGGGTTAAACGCATTGGTAATCTGGGCAAGTGGCGACTTTGATAATGTGGCCGGTACAGGCAGATCTTATAATCTGATTCGCGCTTGTTGATGATGTGCGTTGGTTTTTAGTGATCCGCTATGCGCCATTTTGCCGTCTGATTTTATTATGACAGGTGCAATTAGGACACGAGGTGTTCATGTGTGTTCCTTGGTGCTTTTATATCATGGTGCCGTGATGAGAAGGTATTCAGGCGTGATTGATGTTGTGAGCTGAGACCCCTTATACTTGAGTGATGACTTGAGGCGTGAGTCCACGACTTGACAGCGTAATGCTTTATTTATAGCGTAGTTTGGTTATCATCGTATCTCTGCTTTATATGACTACTATGATTTCATTCTGTATGTTATTTTGATTTACATACTCGGTACTGTTATCACTGACCTCCTTGAGAAGTGCGTTCATCTGCGAGTAAAATCACGATCGTTGATCACCGCTCGTAGGGTCCACGATTCAGCTTTTAGGAAGCTCGTTTCTCGAAAGCTTATCTTAGTATAGTCCGCATTTATGGTAGGTCTTTACATTGGGAGTATGGCGGAACACTGTCCAAGTCGTTGTTGTCACTATCTTTAAGTATTAAGTCTGTAACAATCTTATTGTGTGGCGGGAGGTTTGTAAAAAGGATTAAGCATTCGTATTGAAAAAGTTGCTATTTATATATATCACGAAGGCAAGTTTTCTGAGTTATTGTTTATACTTAGTTATTTTATGTTATTGATTTATGTTGCTGATTTTTTCTACGATGTATGACTCTTGTGCGGAGGTAAGCACCCGATCCGCAGGCCAGGTTCGAATTGCGTGACAATGATTTTGTCTTGACTTGTTTTATTAATCATAAAGTGTTGTAATAGCTTTATGGGAGGTTGAATTATAACGACTTTATGAAAATAAAGAAATGGTTTCATTATTAGATTTAAAATGGTAACTTGATTTTGGGAAAGGGAAGTAACTTCGTTTTCAAATATTGAACTTCTTGTGGTGGAAAAACATAAGTGACTTGTTTATAAAAGGTAGGAGTACCTTGATCCTAAAGGGTTAAGTACATTTATAGTACTTGAGTTGTGTGTAACTATGCTTGTAGTAAGCTTACGTGTGCGAGTGTTGTATTTATGTGCTCTGCGCCTCTCGTTGGAGAATTTATCAGTTGATTGATGGACATACCCGACAACGCGTTGGGTACCAGGTGTATACTTAGTTAGGGGGTATTATTGGTATTTGATTGGACATACCGACCGCGTTGGGTAGCCCACGGGTATGCTTCACGGTGAGTATTCTCTTGTTAGTTGTTTGGACATACCGCGTTAGGTAGCCACGGTATGCTTCCTGAGATTGTTATCTTGTTATCTCCTTTGGGCATGCGACACGTTGGATGATCCCACGGGTATGGGCCACTAGGGCCAGTTCGGGGCCGATATCACAGGGTGAGATCAGGGCATGCGGCCTTTGTCTTGGGTTAAATTCGGGTTGTATTTGAGTGATGATTTCACGGGCATGAGTCCCTATCTTGATATATTTCGCTTTTAAGTTGTGGTGTTGTAATTTGGTTATCATACATGTCTCTGCTTTATATAGACTATTATGATTTCGTTTAGTATTTTTCTGTTCCACATGCCTTGGTACCTGTTGTGTGACCTCGCCGCTGCGTTCATCAGCAGGGGTTGAGTATAAGCTTGTTGATCCATCTCTTAGGATCAGCTGTTCGGTTTGGAAAGCTCCGTATCTCGGAAGCTTGTCACGTGTGCGGTTCCACAGTAGTAGACTTTTGTATATTCGGGGGCATGTGAGGCCCTGTCCGTCATTTGGGTTTCAAATTCTTAAGTGCATGCCTTTGTTGTGGCGGAGTTTGTAAAGATATGCCCCATTCAAGTTTTATATTATGTACAAAAGGTAACCGTTGGGTTAACTTTGCTTTCTTATTTCAACTATTTTATATGTTTAAGTTTTTATTTCCGTTTTCTACGATGTTGTATCACTAGGGTGCAGTAATGAAGACCCGATCCGCGGGTTCGGTGCGGTAATGATATCGAAGCGATTAATCCTCGGAGAGTGTCTGAGACCGTATCAGATTAGAGTCTTGATTATCGATGTGTTGTGCACAGCATCTATGTCCAGAGGCTATAGGATATTTAGGATTGGTTTCCATTCTTCTCGCTCTGAGATCGTGCCTTAGAAGCGGTGTTATAAGTTGGACTCCTCACGTGTTCTTTGTATACAAGTGATGCCTCAGCAAGGCAACGAGCCCGAAGGGCAAAGCGGCGGAGAAGCTGCGAGTTGTTACACCGTATTTTAAGACATGTTTTTAAGGTAATGCGTAAGAGCTACGCGAGTGTTAAGATTTGAGACTTGTAAAAAAAAAAATTATTATCGGAATTATGGAATTGTCGGAAAAAGCGTATTGTGACGAATGGGAGGCGACCGCGTGTCACCCAGCTTAGTGATGTCTTGGACCGAATTTACTACGTAGACTGGTCATTTGACCCTTGTTAGGAAAGGTGCTAAGTCTTACCTTTGCCTTAGAGGCAATGACGTTGACTAAGTCGATGACCCAGCATGAAACTTGATATTTAGTAGAAACTACGTCGAATACCTGCATGAGTGTTCTAATCTACTTGCATCGATGTTTTATATAATTACATTCGCATTGCAGACTAGTTCATGCACTTGAAAAATTTCCTGAATTTTGTGCTGCACTTCCATGGTGCTGCGTATTCGGCTTCCGACTTCGAAGAAAAAAATTTAGTTTAACACTTGTTCTTTCAAGCTCCAGTGGCTTTAAACCAAGGTTCACATGTGTATTTTAAGCGCATCACCGATAGAAAAATCTTGGAAAAAAAATAGTTTCTGGGTTAGTCATAAAAGCGAAAACCTGAGAATGCTTATCTAGGCTTTGGATTGGAAGTTGAAGAGAAGTTATTTGGTAGTGGTTCTAAGGAGGTCTCAACCTTGGCCAGATTGAAGTGTCTTGCAGAAGGTTCTACAAACTACTGGAAGGCGACTTGGATTTGAGATTTGATTAAGATTCGATTTGAGGTATAAATCTTGTCCTTTAATGTGTTACAAGATTATATATTTATATTGTTTTTGTTAGCTTTACGTGTTGCTAGCATGAAGTTGATATGTAAGAAGTTTGGGAAGTTGTGGATTGATTGCTTGGCACTAGCGGAAATCCCAGATGTAATGTAAGCATCATGTTAAGTTGGATTTCGAATTTAGTACGTTATTAGAATGCATTAGGATGTTATTGATTTGAAGTGTGGTAGTTTTGCAATCAAATGCGACTTGATATCATGTTATGATTAACAATTTGGATTGAAATGGAAATTTGATATAAGGAAATATTGGTATGGTTGAACTCTAGGTGAGTCGAATTTGGACTACTTTCTAAATTGTGACAGCCAATTGGAAATTTGCTGTTTAGTTATTCATTTGTAATTAGGTACTATACTTAACATTATTGCACTGAGCCAATTGGGGATGTTTAGTTATTCATTTGTATTGGACCATGCTTTATTGTTGGCAACGAGCCAGCGATTGGGGCTCTTTGGTTATTGTATTTCTAGGCGCTTGAAAAGGTGGCCAAAAGTGAGTAGAAACAAAGGAGGTCTTGTCCAGGTTACTAAAATAGGAATTTAGCGACTTAGCTTTACAGAATATTCTACGTTTGAAATAAAGAGGTTAATGGACATCTTTGCTGTGACCATTATATAGGTTGAAATTACTAAGTATAGTGTATCTGCTTGAAAGAATGGAGATAGCTCGAGGTTGAAGTACTTTGGAGCATTTTGCTACTTAATAAATGACAATCGTCATGAGTATGTGAACCTCTTAACTCTTTGGCATGATCCTACATTAGCAAATCTCAAACATGATGATAGTATTTCAAGATTCCTTCACAATCTTAGAGAGTTAAAGTATTTACATTGTTGAATCTATACATAAGTTAAAGTCACGTTTAAATTGTCTGAAGTCTTTACTAGGTCTTATGGGAGGCAGTTAGTAAGAACTGGTTAGGAAGTTATGAGATTTGATTTAAAATTATGTGTCTTGATTTGTTTTAAAGTAAGTAAGAAATTGGATTTTATGTTGAAAATGACTTGAATTTATATGTGAAAAGAGGATTGATTTTAAGGAAGTGGAAGTTATATGATTTTAAGGAATGAATTACTTGGTTTTTGGAAGGTATGGAACTTTATATGTTTTTGTATAAATTAATTGGAAAAGCTTTAAAGGAAGTATGTTATGAAGTTTGAAGGAACTAGAACTTTGATTGTCTTTAAGGATTATGAAGTTTTAAGCGATACGATTCTTTTTAAAAGTATCAATATGCAGCCATTAGTCATCTTTGGATCTAAGTTTTCCTAAATATTTGTAGAATAATAGTGTGCATAAGTTCTACAAAATGAATGGTTGTTATAATAACTTTATGGGGAAGTTGTTATGACGACTTAAGAAGAAAGTGAAAAAAGATGGTTTAAAAATGTTACGTGAGGAAAAATCTGCAGGAGAACCTAACATGAAAGTGGGATTGCGTTATGAGATACTGTATGAGAACTCTGAAGTAGGCGGAATTGCACGTTATGAGATACAGGAGCTTTACTGCGTATGGTAGGATTACATATATTACCCGAGCTGCGTGCGCAGAAGCGGATTTGCGTCATCTTCATGAGCCATGACGAAGGTGGATTATAACTTCACGTGATTACCGTGCAAGGCTTGGGGCCGGTAGCGGGTTATGTCTGTATGATTAATCGATCTGCAACATGCCCATAAATGGTAGGATTATGTTATGGTATGTAAGATATGTAAGTTATGTGGCATTGGATTAAACTCTTAAGTAACAACATGTAAGAATATATTTGTTAAATTTTATTGAAAGAAAGGAAGGAAATGAGGCAGTTTAGTATATGATTGAGTTTGAGGAGATTAAAAAGGACATTCTTTTTTATACATATATGATTTAATTGTACATTTATTTATGTTCCATACTACGGTACCTATTTTCACGACCCTTGAGAGAGCTGCTAGTTAAATGCTGTGAGTGATAGAATCTTTGCGGGTTGGTGATCGCACTCTTAGGATCTACTTGTTCGATTTTGGAAGGAAAGCCACTTTGCTCAGGAGGCTTATCTTTTAGTCCCCGGTTTCACGATGTGGTAGACTTATATGCGTTGAAAGTGGTATGGCGAGAGCCACTGTCCATGCAGTATTATAATTACTTAGAATGCATGAATTCACATGTATTGTAGGTTGGTTTGTAAAGAGAAAGGGATGTAGTGCTTTGCACATTGTTCATGTATGTATATGTGTCAGGGAGGTAGCCTTATCGGCTAACTGTGATTTTAATTTCTCGTTATTTTGTTTTATAAGTTTCATGTATGTTCGCATTTCTTTATTCTACGATGTATACTTGAGCGAGTGCCCGGAGTAGGGCACGATCATGTGAAGACACCGAGGGTCGGTCGTGACAAAAAGTGGTATCGAAGCAGTTAGTCCTAGGAGAAGATGTCTACCTGACGGCGTGTCTATTGAGAGTCTTGATTATCGGAAATTGTGTTGTGCACGCTTTGTCATCTATAATCGGGAGGGCATTGCGGGGACATTTAGGATTAGTTTCCGTTCTTACCGCTCAGAGTTACTGTGCGATAGGCGTATTCGCCATTAATAGGTTGATCGATCTGCGGCGTGTATTAACATTTATGTGAATGTAGCTATGATTATCCATCGAGGCGGCGAGGGCGGAAGGGCAAGCGGCGGCGAGGAGGCGCGATGGTCTTGCATGAAAGTTACGGGAAGTCGAGACGCAGAATATGCACGAAGGTAATGGCGTGAGTGGTGAAGTGCGGCAGCGCGTAGCGATGATAGAAGGCGTAAAGAAGCGGCGATAGCTCCGGAAGGATTAGGTACGAGCCACTCAGGATTCGCGCGGTAGGGTCTTGGTATGCGAGAACTACTGGGGCTGAAGCGAGATCCGATTATTACCAGATGTATAGTAGTCGGGCGGCCGCTAAACGGGAAAGAGCGAATGCCGACCCAGCGAGTAAGCGGAGCAGTTTGCGGATTCGGATTTTCTAGAGATAATAAATCGTCACTTTTTGAGTTTTATGGATTTCCGGTCGATGAGGATCGCGGGAAATTCGTTCAGCGACTCTGATGGACCACAGCGAGGTTGCTGGGAGCTTCGAGAAGGCAAGTACATTTATCTTTAACCCATCCAGTTCTTAGCGATACTTCAGCGTTAGGCCTGGTTTGAGTGCGTAGGTTGCTTTGAGAGGTGATGATGCTCTTCCGGCTGTTTTGGGAGTAGTTTACGAGCGCCTTCATGGATCACTTTTACCTCTCACGAGATGAGGAAACCCGTGTTGATAGAGTTTCTTATCATTGAGAGCGAGAATGGGAGGACCGTTAGGGAGTACAACCTGAGCTAGAAGTTTTGACTACCGTTGGCTTCAGTATCGCATACCTTTATTGTGGCTAACATGGCGGAAATAGTGACCAAGTCCGTGAATCCCGTTATGTTATGGGACTAAACGAATTATATAGTAATCGGCTGCTTGCACGAGGGTAGCCGCCTATCAGAGAATGAATATTGCGGAGATAAGACAACGCTATGCCTGAGGGGATTGAGGCGAGAGAGAAGACTACGAGACCGAGAGCCGATCGAAGGCGAAGGCAGCGGGGGATTCGGGGTGATTTTGAGCGGAGAGCCTCGTGGCGGCTGAGTCTACAGTTATTCGGTACCCAGCGCGAGTACTCACTTCCCGATTTCTGGCGGCGGGTTAGATCAGTGAGTAATTGAAGGAAGCGGTGACTCGAGCTCGGAGCTTGAGATTAAATTATCTGCGCATGGAAGGTTACAAACGATCGAGGCCCTGCTCGCCGATGTTGCTGGTGTAAGCGGCGTCGCCATGGGAATATGCGTGCGTCTTCACCAGTACTATTTTGCACAACCAGCCGTCGAGAGCCGTATGTTGAAAGTTGTCTAATGCGAGAGGGATTGCGGGAGAGAGATAGAAAAGTCACCGAGATCGATTGCATAGGTTGCCGCACTTGATGGTACTTCAGCGGAGATGTTACCGTCCAGGCGGCGTGGCGTGGCGGTCGTGGTGGAAGATTTCGATTTTCGCGGTCCCTTTGAACCACTTTTATATGAATCAGGTATATCTTACGACCCGCTACGGTCTGTATGAGCAGTAAGGTTATTTTATGTTTAAAAAGTATCGAAGCGGATAATATTGAAATTATGCATTATCTTTGGTAAATATAAGTTGGGAGAATCTGCGAAAAGATAACACTTTTTAGGCTTGAATGTGAGTATATAGTGATGATGCGCCTATGGATTATTTCTCTACGTTTGGTTTGTGATGGATAAATGTGCAAGTCTGCGGTATATTAGGGCCATATATACAGCATAATTAAGGTTTGCTAAGTGCAAGTTTATGGAGTTATGCCAAGGAATGATAAGATTGAAACTCAGAAAGAACATTCGAGGGCGAATGTTTCTAAGAGAGGAAGGAGAATGTTGCTTTGCTAACGACCACGTTCAGAGGGAACTAGATGCAGATGCACTTATCGGGCACCCTAGTGACCTGACATCGAGAAAACCGGCGGAAAATAAAACTTTAAGCGAAAGCAAGATATATGAACATAAAGCAGGCAAAGCAATGATTACCTTCCGATAACGCTAAATAAATACAATTTCTTTCAAAGCGAGCAGTTTAATCGCTTTTACAAACCTGCCGCGGCAATGGTACTACGGACCTCACAAAAGATTTACCAGCGACTATGTACGGGGACGGGGCGCCCACATACATTACCCACGAATGTACTGAGAACCTCCTGACTCGGGAAACACGTACCAAAAAGAATAAGCCCCTCCGGAAAGCGGAAACTTCGATATCTTTGAAGCGTGATCACATGGCCGAGGATACACGGCGCAACCTTTCCCTACTGCGGCATGAGCGCGCCGGAGAAGAAAAGTGACGCGAAGTACTGCGAGTATGTGAAGCGCAAAAATCTTTGTAAATGAAATCATACTGAGTCTATATAAAGCGAGGAAGCGTAACATGATATGATAACCAAACTTCTGATTCATGAAACATAAAGCGATGCATGTCAGGTCGAGGGACGCTGCGCCTCAGTCGTCACTGCGAAATATAACTATGAGATCTCGCGCCCGGCAGCATCGTACTCGATGTTACGGCGTCGTAGTAGCGTGCCGGAGTCTGCATCGGTGTAGACATGTCGGCGCTGATGCGACAATAATACCGATGCCCATGGCCTTCACGTGCCGGAATTCTACCTCGGTGTAGACAAGCCGTCGTGTGGCATTATGTATGCAATATGCTTGGTGATACGACCACGCGCTGCCACGTGCCCCGAATTCTACCTGCGGTGCTTGAGCATGTCCGTGTAACCAACGATAATGATATATCGGGTAATCAACACGCGCGTAGCACATGTACCGAAGGTACCTCGGTGTAAACGTCATGCGGCATCACAATAATGAGCGGTAATCAAAAAGCTGGAAACTATGCGGTGGGATTCTCGTCGAAACTTTGCCCGACACGATCGAGGTAAGAGTTCTCGGCCAGGTCAATGCCAAGCCGCCTGTCGAGGCAGCATGGTAACGCTGAAATAAGCAACGCTGTCTGACAAAGGCTATCATCCGAAGCATAGGCAAGTTTCTGCGGCATGGCTAATCGTTCCGTAATGGTCGCACGCGATACTGCGCGCATAAAAATGAAGAGTGAAACTATCTTTTAAGTAAACCAAATGCTTCCTTTTGTAAAAATCAAGTAACCACATTATTTCCAAGCGTTGAAGTTTGCCTAATTTCAAGTGCTCTTTCCAGAGTTTTCTCATTTTAGAAAGGGTTTTATAACTATAAGTCTTCAATCCGCACCAAAACAAATTTGGTAATATGCTCATATATGTGAGTAGTTTATTAACTTGTTATAACGTCTTATCTCGTGACCGTGATCTGAAAAATGTAATATCATTTTGTACATAAATCGCCAAGCTTATGCGGATGGAAGTTTACTGCGATTTTAATACAGCAATCATTATTCAATGTTTTCCTTTTTATGCGTGCGGTGAATGCAATGCGATACACGATTACGATTTCAGAAATGCGATAGAAACATTATCCACTTTAAAAACTAAGTACTCATTTACTTTACATGGAAGATGAGGTTTCAGCACTTTGCCCGTCACATTAAACAAATAAGATTCAGAAGTCTGCTTATCTTATTAGATCAAGTCTCTTAACCCAACATCGATAAGCCCGTTTTCTTACCTACATGGCCAAATTTATTTATAACCAACTTATGCCAATGATTACTGTAGCTTTAACATGTTATAAACAAAACAAATACCGCCTTGCTTTGTCACGTCATGCAAATGCTGCATGGTCACATACGTATCATACTTGAAACGAGATAGGAAGGGTTCACATTACCTGCCATGACAGTGCTCGACAATAAGCAAAATGCTCCAGTCACAACGCACTGGCCGCTATGCTTTTCCACTCGCATAGTAGAACCACAGCTACTCTTAGTCTTTTCGCTAAAAAGGTCCTGGCGATCTATTAACTTTTAAACATCGATTCGTTTCTCTGCAGAAGAATTATTGACGCCTCACTTTACACATAGCGAGCGTAAATCTCCTCACTACTGCTTCGAAGTAAACGCCACAGTTGACGAGGAAAAATTGCCGTCTAACTTAGGGCGATGTACCAATTATCACCTCGATAATACTACACAAGTCTGCGCAATACGATCACATGTAAATAGAAGTTGATTCTTAACTCTTTAAATTCGGGCTTAAGTCAAAAGACATTGTACTTTAATAATATTGATTCTATATGCGCATAGTATCACGCAAACTATATATTCCTACTACGTGTAATCTCAATTCGTAATAAGAGGACGAGAATATTTGCCTCAAACAGGCGAAATTATCCAGAAAGTTATAATGATCGATCTGAAGCAGGTTTAGCTCATACTCTTCGATGCGCTCGATCCGCTCAAAACGATATAGAAGTTACAATAACCTGCTCAAATCACTGACCAGTATGAAGATTTCGCCCAGGGTTTCGGTTTGAGACTAAAAGAGACCAAAGAGTAGTATGTTCGAGGCTCTGCATTATAGAGGTAACTTTTGGAATACAACAAGGTAAAGCTAAGGTATTTTGGGGCATTATAACAATCTTTCGGAGTATTTCTACAGAAGGGGGTGTATTACTCTCACAGCTTAACAACTAGGCTAGGGAAGGTACCCTGTGGCTAGCACCATGTGCATGTGAGGGAGGGGAGGCTCTGCGGCCCTGAGAGCCACTCAGGGGGAGGGGAGAGGCTTAGGGCTAGGAACAACGCACTCCGAAAGGGAGGGAGAGAGGACTTCCGAGACTTGGAAGATTTTTAGGAATGGATGGAAGTCTTGAAGCTTAGGGGTATTTATAGCAAAACGAAAGGCCTGACTGATGGCGAGAATCAGAAGCCGTGTGCAAGGCAAGTGTAAGGCCGCAGATCAAGCCAGAGTGCGTACGATCTGCCTGGCCCAAAGCACCCTACTTAAATATGCCTGCGAATACTCTACGTCAACTTGCCGCCCTTGATCGGCCAAGTGCGCTTGTAATATTCAGACATGCGAGGGTGACACATAAGCACGCGTCAGATTTGATCAGTCAAATATTTAGTAGTCTCGGAAAAATCCATGAAAAATAAGAAAAAGACATAGTAAGATTTTCCCTGCCATGAGTTATGTAAAGCGTTGCGTCAAGCGACTGGCAAGGTTATTTGTGCACAAATGTCATTCGGCCTTGGAAGCCACTTTGGCGGGGTGACGCGTGTCGCCCTCACTGTTGGCCCTACATAAAACGTCTTAGAAAATATCCACAATGGCCAAAAATCACAAAGAAAACAAAGTGGGCCCGGCCTTAGTAAAATTTCTCAAAGTGATGGGCCCAGTGACCATTTTCAAAAATAAAATTCCATAATTCTAATATAATCTAAGAAGCCCAAATTCCAAATCGGGAGACGATTCCATTCAAGCGAACATTTTCACTTAAAAGCGGAAAGCTTTTAAAGTGGAAGAATCGCACTCTTTCTTCGCTTTCCGATTTTCTGTCGTGCAAATGCCGTGCGTCCTCACGCATTGTCATGCTCTCACGAGAATCACGAGTGCATAACGTTCTCCCCTCGCCCCAGAAACATTGCGTCCGAATGTTCCTTCTCAAAGCCGGATATCGATGAAGTTCGCCTCTAACAAGTTGTCCAGCGCCACGACGGCTTGTACGAAATACACACGATTCTCTTCGCTTCCTTGCACAAATGCGTCGTGCCGCTTCTCGAACACTTGAACTCTCCCGATCACGTGCCATGCGCTTGATTAAATCACGCCAGTTCCCAAAAATCTGCGATCACACTCCTCGCAACTTGGTCATCTCTACATAACCTCGAGGCTTCGCTTAAGGCCCATTCCGGCCAGCCTTCCCCAGACGGCTTCTGGTCGAGCGCGTCCACGAACGCTTCATCGATGATCGCTACAAGCGCGGCCTAGCATCGCCGTGACCTACACTGCGCGGCGGGACCACCGGAACTTTGAGCGGCCCGGTATGTCAGGGCTACGGGTTGACGCGTATCTGCGTCCTCGACGAACCAACGATCGCGTCGAAGCCTGCGTTCCGACACGGAACAATCACGCTAAATCACGTCGTGCCAAGCTACCAACACGAGTCTCACATTACCCGTGGACTGATCACTCATGAAACCCACATTATGCACCTCACGCTCACGATAAAGGTCAAACGTAAAAAGCGAATCTTTTACTACAGAGCGATGTGCGCATACTGGGTCTCGAGTCGTGTGATGCAGGAGTTAGCGCCTTTGCCCGCGCTTGTGCCTTATCACTTCACGACTAGGCATGTTTTCTAACTCCAGCATTGGTGCTGCAGCGCCATTAGCCCCATACACTTACTTTGTTGCATGGCACATAATAATAGAGACCATCATAACAATTTATGGCCCATACCGCGTATTTCGGTATGTGCGTGGGGCGTGCGTGAAAATTTGAAACTTGTACTAAGGCTTGGCGAATTAATTTTGTTCTGACACCCAGTTTAGAGTCGTTTTCGGAGTGGCGTTTTCACCCACTAAACTTCGTGGGGAATTTGGGCTATGTCATTTTAATTTTTGCGGTTTTTAGAGAGGCGAAGCGTGTTGAATATTGACAAGAGGGGCGCCAACGGCACCTCCCGTTGGCGGGCAGTGAGAGCTCGGTTTGGGCGAAATGGAGGTGTAGTTGGTAGGATCTTTGTGTGTTAGTTG